>WSFP011442146.1:0-20491 GCA_009831015.1 Picea engelmannii | reverse complement strand
CATAAAGGATGTGTGTTGTCTGACCCTTATCTGACCCAGGGTACCTGCATAATAACCCCTGAAAGTAACCTATGTGGCACCTAAGTCAAGCAACTAAGAAACCATTGTATAACCAATGCACATGCGAGCAGTCATAAGTCAGGTCCATCGTATGAGCAGTGTAGCAAAGGCCGAAACCTTGAAAGCACCACCTCTCATAGAGGTAAGGGCACTAATAAGATCCCCAGATACGAATAGATCCCTAGAAATATCTCTGATGCTAAGAAGGTATCAGGGGGATATCCCTTCAATTGACCTAGCGCGACCTCGTGATTAACTTCGGTGTAAGCGGAGCCTCCCGATCTTACCGATTATATAATAGATTTATCCACTACCTTAGTCAGACACATATGTTGATTTAATAGCCTTGGAGAAGTTTACTCACACAATCCTATTCCAAGGCACTAAATCCTAAATTGGTTTGTGCACCCTAGAAAATAAAATAGTTACTAATCAATTTTAAATTATAGCATTAATTTTAATGGTCGTGCTTACTAAAAAAGGTGCGATTGTGAAACTGGTGATGTTATGAMTCAACAAGTAAAGTAAATATGAATACAATGCAAAGTCCTAACTTCAATTTTCAATGAATGATATGCTTCCTAAAACAATGCAATTTTCAATGAATGATATGCTTCCTAAAACAATGCAATTTTCAATTCAATTCTGCAATTCTGAACAAAAATGCAATCTTTCTTTACATGCACTAAGATAAATGACAAAGACTCAAAAGATCAAAATGCCAATCAATGCAAAATGCTTAATATTTTTGTATTTTCAATATAAGAAAAATAAAAATGTATGGACTGAACAACAACTCGATATATAGACTCTATTGTGTATAGAAAGAGAGAACTCAAGTAGGATACCAAGGAAAAAAACACCCAGGAGAATGTACAAAGACAATCAAAATGAAAAGATGATGAGAAAGGCACCGCCCAAAAATTCAACCAAAGACAGGTTTCCTTTCATCCCACATACACTTAACAGTCACTATAGAGACCTAAGAAGACTCAACAATCATCAAAACCTACCCATCAACCACCAAACCTAGTAAACAAGCAAAAGAGGTTGATGTACATGATTGTTCAAGGGAAAAGCACTTATGTACGCAGCTTGCAGAAGGGCAACACATGTATATACACGATTGTCAAGAAAAAACCCGTGTATATGTGTCAACAACACAGCTAGGAAAAGGAGAAGGATGAAATACTCAGACCTAGAGTGAACAGAGGCTGTAAAGCAATGATACGACAAGAAATTAAATATGAATGAGAGAAATCTAAGGAGAAAAACACTCCAAACCCCAAGAAAGAAGATTCAATCCCTAGTATGGTCGCCAATTCTATTACGAGGAAAATATCTCTATGGCTAGGGGGAAAACACAATAGATGGAAATGACTACAGAAATTAGCTCTATTCCCAAGTATGCTATATAAATAAATATGCTAGCAAGACAAGATAAAAGGCCTACCTCGTCCATATGTTCGATGAAGTCCACCCTTGAGCACTTGACCCAAAGAAATATACCTGCAACTAGTCCTCAACAACCAAGAAAAGCAAGCATATGGTGATAATATATGATGTTAGCACATTCAATAGCATAACCCATTAACATACATAACAAATACACCCATGGAATAATAATTCAAATATTTTCAAGATATCAATTGGACGAGAAAAGAGTATTTATATTAATATATGATCAACATAAGTGAATAAGTTATAGACTTCTATGTCGCCACGGTTCAGAACTGAGAAACTAAGTTCCTTCTAGCTGGGCCTCCACCACTTCAATCCTCCACCAAAGGCAAGCTCATAGAAGAGAGAAAATGAAGTTACCAATCAATAAGGGAAGATCGTGGGGGCTGAACACTATGTTCAGACTTAAAGGACAAAGGGATGCAGACTCAAAGTGAAGTGAATAATTCCTCCAGAGTAACTTTGTTCTCAAAGTTGAATTATTTCTCCTCTTTTCCATAGCTCAGAATTGGCCCATTTATAGCCTTCAAATGGAATTGAAGGGCCGATTCAATACGTTTCCAGTATATGGAAGTCCAATGATCATTGATCTCCTATCGTGACATGGAAACCCGACACCATTTTTCATTTTGGGGCACATTTCCTAATGTACGCAGGCTATAGTGGTGTAGCCTACGTATACACATGTTGTATAGTAGGAAAGGTGCGTATATGTGGAAAAAATGTATTTTTAGCTCTGGGATTTGCAAAAAGGGATGAAAAGTCTGCACGGGGAAATGGAAAAAGGCCTTTTCTGCAAGATGCATGAGGTGAGGCAAATCTTACTATAAAATAAAACACTAGTAACATTCCCAGAGCTTACTCTGGGAGTGGTGATTTCATGATTGAATTGATTTTCTTGGCCTATACACGTTCACTCATCTTTTGCCTGTCGCTGCCACTTCTTGACAAACCCTGCATTAGATTTATTGTCCCTTCCTCTGAGTCTATGCAATTAATAAAATCGTTTTTGCTGCATGTTGAATTAAATTTAAATTATCAGAAATTAAGTGTCAGATTAAGTGTCGTATTAAGGTTTGTATTGAGTGCCGGATTAAGGTTTGGATTGAGTGTCGGATTAAGGTTTGGAACAAATGTCAGATTTTTCTCCACACTGGATCAAGGGCCGGGATAGATTCCAAAACTCCTTCTTTGTTTCTTTACCATGGAGATGTAATTTAACATCTGATTAATTTTATTGTTAATTAAGATTGGGTTTTCCTAAATTCTTAATGGATTTGTAAGTTAGCGTTGAGTGCTTTACTTATTGTTTAAATAAGACTTGGGTTTTCTTAATTTTAATGGATTGTAAGTTAGTAATGAGTTCTTTATATATTGTTAAAAGGGCTTGGGTCTTACTTTAATTATTTTAAATGGATATGTAGGGCAGATTGACTTCTATCGTTTACTTATTATGATTGATCTTCTTAAAGTCTTTAATTGGGATAAGTAAGTGGGTATACAAAGTCTTTTTATTTTTCTTAATATGTTTTTGGATCTTAGTTTTTTTTAATGGGTTGAAAGGTGGGATGAATTCTTATCATTGATTTTATGATTTTCTTATAGTTTTTAAAATGATACTTAAAGTAGTGATAAATCCTTTATGTATTGCTTAAGAGGATTTTCTCTTCTTATGGATCCCTTTGGATATATAAATTAGCATTGATTCATTATGATTGCACTTGCACTTATGATTCTTATTAATCATTATGTATTATTTCCTTATTCGAAATTACACTTAAGCCTTGCTTGAAAGATTGATTAAGTAGAGTAGATTATTATTTGCACTATGATGAATTGATGGTTAAGTATGATGATAATTCTAGTCTTGAATAGTGGTGTATGATTGAATTAATTGGATTTAGATACTTCCTTGTTCCTCAGAACAATCGCCAGTCCTGAGATCTTAAGTGCTCAAAATCAATAAGAATCCTAGACTTGAGCTTTGCTTATGTGTCTTGGAGGTCCTAACCATGCAAGATAGGTTGGGCAGGTAGCTTCCTTATGTTATCTTTATAAGATATAGTTGATTTAATAATAGTGATGTTTCTCTCAGTTGATTGTGACGAAATTGATTTTGTAGTTATTAATATATTTTATGATGCATTTCACTTATACTACAGTTTGTTCATAAAAAAAATATTTACCTCTTTTTTACATCACTAATTGTTGTCGTAACAGAGGGGTCGTTACATATGGTATCAGAGCGGGTTCAAACTTGCGAATTTGGATTGTTACACCTTCCCTTGTGTTAAACTTGCGATTAAAACAATATCGCTAATTAAAATTTGAAATTTTTCCATGTAGGTAATCATGGTTCGAGGACGCTGTGGAGGTAGATGACGTGGTGCTAGGGGAAGAGGTGAGACGCCTCTAGTAGCATCCATGCCGGAGGAGTCTAATCCCCAAGGAGAAGAAAAAGTCATTGAGAAGGATAATGTTTTTGTGGGAGATGTGGTTGATTTTATGAGATCCTTTTAGAGGATGTCAAAGGCCTTGATTAATTGACTGGATAGAGATGAGGGAAAGGAGCCTATACCCAATGAGGGTTTACAATGCACTCTAGCTAGTAGTGTTAGCATACATAGAGAAATTGAGAAGGTGAAGTTTCCCGAGTTCATGGGTGTCACGGACGACTCAACCACCGAGGCATGGTTGGAGAACATGGCGATGTGCTTCACACTTTGTGACTACACCTTCAACATGAAAGTCCACATGGCGGTATTTCAGCTGAAAGGGAGTGATATTATATGGTGGAAGATGCTTCTACCTCAACTAAACATGGTTGTTGAAGATGTGTCATGGGAGCTGCTTGAGGAACGGTTCTGGGAGAGGTATTTTTCAGAGGAATTCATTGAGTGCCAAATCAATGAGTTCAACACCTTACGACAGGGTGGTCATACGGTGCTAGAGTATGATGATAGATTCATGGAGCTACTTAGGTATACTCCACATATGAACACAGAGAAGCTATAGGATAGCACATTTGTGCTTGGACTTAACTTCAACATTCATGCGAGGGTGAGGATATTAATGCCTCAGGCATTTCATGATGCAGTCCAGAAGGCCCTCATAGCTGAGGAATAAATGAATAGCAGGGGTTAGGGTAGGACTCCTGCAAGACCGACTAGATAGGTGACATCAGAAGCACAACAATATCAGACTCCATCGAGACATGCATTAGGGCATCGAGATACTCCTAGAGGACCTATGTTCAAGACACCACAATGAAAACTCCTTAGAAAAGGACTCCTTATAGAGGACAACCATCATCAAAAACAACATCACCCGCAACAAAAAAAGTTTAGGCATGTTCAATAGAACAGACCCGAATTTCACATCGGTAGGCCAACAGCTTCTACTTTGGGGAATAGGAGTACTGGACTGAAGACTGGGTGTTGAACATGTGGAGAGCCACATTACCAGTGAGATTATCCTATTGATAAGGCCAGAGCAGTTGGATCAGTAGGAACCACTACAGTGGGAGATTTGGGCAAGGCCCAGAGGATTCATACAACGGTGAATAACTGCTAGGCCGAGCACCAGTCCACTGTGCTCGAGACATCAAATAAAATCGCTGACCAAAATTTTAGTATTTAGATAGATCCAGGTGCTACAAAGATATTTGTTTATAGTGCAGCACTAAAGAGAATTAAGGTAAAGGAAGTCGAGCAAGACGAGTTTAGATACATAGAAATGGCTTCGGGTGCCAAACAAAATGATGCAGGAGCATCGTTAGAAAGCACGCAGAGCAGGACCTCTCTGCGTCTGGGAATCTATACAGAATTTCAACGTTGGCAGTTATGACAGATAGTTTGAAGCATGCTTTAACTCAGTGCTGGAAAAATCTTTTGAGGCACGCTTGAACGATTGCGAGCGAAGTGGGATTTTCCACTCCTGCTCTAGACTGTGACTGCACTAGGATAACAGTCAGGATAGGTTTTGATGTAGACAAGTAGTCGGGGGGAAACCTAAGAACCCTTTGATATAAATAGAGGTTATGTACGACCAAATGAGGCTAGCTGCAAGTTAGTAAGATATTTCTGAGTTTTTCAGTTTTAGTTTTGATTACAGTTGTAGCCATTTTTCGCTTTTGAATATAAAAGAGGAAAATTGGCCCAATGCATGGTGTGGACATTGTTTGCGATTCCCTATTATTGTGTTTCATGAATGAATGAATGCATTTCGTTATGAGTATATGGAACTGTGAATGTTAGGATAAGTTTCAATTGTTTCTCTTGTGTTGAAAGTGGTGCAAGGTGTGCACACAGAACATAAGGAGTGCGTTGACATAATCTGTTTCAATTCTGAAGCTCGGAAGAGATAGCATGAAACTTTCCCATTGCAAGGAGTGTAAAGAGACTAGTGTAAGGCGTTCACAGTCGTCTGCAAGAATTCAGACCTTGCGTAAAGATCTGGTGCAAGGAGTGCATAGATCCAAGATTCGACTAAGTGTCGAAGGGACTTTGTAAGAAGTCGAAGAACCAGAAAAGGAGAATGCCAGAAGGGCGAGAGGAATTTCTCTTCGAGAAATCCTTCAGATCTAAGTTATCGAAATCCCTGAAATGCAAGGAGTGCACCAAAAGTCTAATTATTCACAAGTCCAAGCTCAGGAGGAATAACACTTTTCATAAGTGTTAACGAGATCTAAGAAACAGACTCGCAGGAAGGACAAAGGTCAAAACCTTTGAATCTTTTAGAAAATATTCTAAGTCTGAAGAAATATTAAGATCGGAGGGAGAGATATGAACCGTTCGATCAACATCCAAACAATGAGGAGCAAGCACAGAGGAGGAAAGATATCAACCATTTGTCCTAAGCGCAAAAGAATCGTAACCACCCGATCAAGATAAAGTGCACTAACGTGAAGCTTTGAAAGTACACAGGAGCAGCGGGGTTACAAAATTCCAAAATTATCAGAACAATCCATCAAGGGGGACACATGGAAAGATATCAATGTTTAGTTGACTTGTGACTCAGAGAAGTCAAAAGCAGAGTTATAAGAACTCACGAATTGTGAAATCGCGATTTGATCACAGTTGATCGAAGGAGGGAGATGAACCGTAGATCTGGTCTTGTCGGGAGTTTGAAACTCAAGAAATCAGAAGGGAGAGTTCTGGGAAGTCATGAAATCCAAGTTTACGATTTGATTTGAGCCATCGGATCGAGGAGGGATTTGGACCATCAATTCATTTCAAGGGAAGGAGATATCAGAATCTCGAATATCAGGAGAAGAGAGGTGAGTAGTCCTCCAACTTCGTGAAACGCGAAGTCCCTAGTTTGCGAAAGGGAAAGAAGGACCGTCGGATCACATGGATTGTGGACCATTGATCTAACGTGAGTGGAGCCCAGATTTTGGGTTTTGGAGATCAGGAGGATGAGCAAACAAAACCTTCCGGGGACGCGAAATGCAAAACTACGAAGCGCTCGAGAGATTGGGCCCAAGCCATAGTGAGGGGTGACATCGTCGAAGGTTAAGGGAGGAGCTAGCAGACGTGAGGCTCACTTCGGGATTTTGGAAGTGAGAGAGTTGGGGTTGGCTCATAGGAAAACACCCGACACATGAAGTCGCAACACGCCTTTTGGTTAGGCGAGTGGTCTCAGTCTTGGTCACGTAGAGGGAGGGGCTTAACTAGGAGAGCTAGCACCTAGATACGCTGGAGATTTAAAATCATTAAGGACAAGCTCGCGGGTTCCATAGAACCTGCCCCTCAAGAAGAAGAGGGCTTATTGAGTTGATTGAAGGTTATCGAGGGGCCAAAGAGTCAATCTGACTCAATTTCTTGATCAATCCTAGACCGGGAGGTCACGCATCCCTTAGGAGAGAAGGGGGGTCCGCATCAAGTGGTATCAGAGCTGAAGTTTTGCTTATAGATAGCAGGAAAAGGAGAGGAGACAAAATAACTTGAAGTTGTACTCTGTGTGTGACAGACAATCAACACAATGCCACCAAGGAGATGAGTGGAACCACCTTTATCCAATTGAGATGTAGAAAGGGAGATGCAAGAACATCGTGCAATATTGGAGGCGATGTAGGAAGCGCAGAGATGAGCACACGATGCTGGAGACATCAATGATGCAGAGAGTGAATCCATATAAGTCGAAGAAGCTGGAAGAGAGGATCTTGCCGAAGAACACTTGCTGAGAGCATTTGTTAGATTGGGAGGCAGAGCCAAGATAGAGGTCCCAATGTATGAAGGCAATTTAGATGCTGAAGAGTTGCTGGATTGGATAAGATCCATGGAAAAACATTTCGACTATGAAGATGTCGATGAAGATAGAAAGGTGAAACAAGCTGTCACCAGGCTAAAAGGACATGCAACACTGTGGTGGGATGAACTGCAGGCTAAGAGGAGAAGCAAAGGAAAACAAAAGATAAATAATTGGGACAGAATGGTAGCCAAGTTGAAGGCTAAATTCATACCCAAATATTATCAGATCAATCTGTTCAGGAAGTTGTAGAACCTAAGACAGAAGGGTATGACAATTAAGGAGTACACAGAGGAGTTCTATAGGTTGAACATCAAAACTGGACAAAGAGAGAAAGATGAAGAAAAATTTGCCAGATATATAAATGGCCTAAGATATGAAATCCAGGATGAGCTCAACATGATGTCATTAAGGACAGTAAAGGATGCTTATCAGTTTGCACTTAAAGCAGAGGAGAAGTTGGCCATAAAACAAATCTAGCGAGGAAGAGGTAAAATCCCAGCCCCAAACAAAAGCAAGGGATTTACCCATGACAAGGCACATAATTCTAAGGATGAGGCTGAGAAACCACACAGTCACTCAGAAAGAGGAGGAAGTTCTCGAGGAAGACAGGGTGTTGGAAGAAGTTCTTCTAGAGGAGGAGGAAGAAGAGGAGGAGGAGAAGTAATATTCTATGACTGTGGAAAGACAAGTCACATGTCTTGGGAATGTCCCAAGAAAAAGAAAGAAGGAGGAGGTGAAGCTCACATTTCAGAAGTACAGAGAAGAGATGTTGAAGTAGAAGGAGCAGAGGAGGGAAGATCCCTGATGCTGAGGAAGGTTCTCTTAAAACCAAAAACAGAAGTTGAAAACCCAGTGCAGAGGAACAGTCTCTTTAGAACAACTTGCAATACTAAAGACGGAGTATGCAAGGTGATAATTGACAGTGGGAACACTAATAACTTAGTATCCACATATATGGTGGAGAAATTGGAGCTAGAGACAATTGCACATTCGAAGCCATACAAAGTATCATGGTTGCAGAAAGGACACCAGGTAATGGTTACTAAACAATGCTTGGTTGAATTTAAGATAGGAGGATATAAAGATGAAGTTATATGTGATGTAATTCCCATGGATGTATGCCACATTTTTTTGGGAAGACCATGACAGTTTGACATGAATGCCATTCATGATGGGAGGAAGAATACATACACCTTGGAGAAAAATGGTAGAACACACATGTTGCTACCAATAGAGGAGAAGAAAGTGAAGGAGGAAGCCAACACACACATACTTCTCATGAGTGGGAAGGAACACCTAAAAGAAGTCAAGGAAGAATAGGAGATGCAGTTTGATGTGGTGAGGAAACATAGAGTTATCCTTACAAGTACTCAATGGATGATTTTCCTAAAGAAGTTCAGGAATTGTTGGATAATTTTGCTGACATGGTGGTGGATGAGCTTCCTAACTCATTGCCACCCATCAGAAGTATCAACCACCATATTGGTTTTATACCCAGATAAAGTATGCCAAACAAAGAAGCATACAGATTGACACCTCGAGAGAATGAGGAAGTGAAGAACCAAGTCCAGGAACGTTTAGACAAGGGTTTGGTCAGAGAGATCTTGAGTCCATGCACAATACCAACTGTGTTGAGTCCAAATAAGTATGGAGGATGGAGAATGTGTACAGACTCAAGAGCCATTAACAAGATCACCATCAGGTATAGATTTCCTTTACCAATAATGGATGATTTAATGCATTGTTTAAGTGGAGCAAATTTATTTTCTAAAATAGATTTGAAAAGTGGATATCACCAGATTAGAATGAGAGAAGGTGATGAGTGGAAGACAACCTTTAAGACAAATGAAGGTTTGTATGAGTGGCTTGTTATGCCATTTGGCTTAAAAAATTCCTCGAGTACTTTTATGAGGTTGATGAATGAAATACTAAAATATTTCATTGGCAAGTTCGTGGTTGTGTATCTAGATGGTATACTTATCTTTAGCAAGACTAAGGAGGAGAATTTGAGGCAACAAACACTAGTGATGAGGAGGCTACAACACGAGAAGTTGTTGATAAACTCGAAGAAGTCCTCTTTTATGAAGACATAACTCATTTACTTGGGTTTTTTGATCTCTTCAAATGAACTGAAGATGGATCCGGAGAAGGTGAAAGCAATCAAAGAATGACCATCACCCAGGAGCATGTTTGAGGTAAGAAGCTTCCATGGATTAGAAAGTTTCTATAGGAAGTTCATCAGAGATTTCAGTGGAATTTGTGTACCAGTGATGGATAAAGTGAAGAAAAGGCACAAGTATTTTAAATGGACAGAGGAGGCCAAGAAGAGATTCAATATACTGAAGGGGAAAATAACAGAACAACCAATTCTAGTCTTGCCGGATTTTGAGAAGACATTTCAGGTGAGATGTGATGCAAGTGGAGTTGCAATTAGAGCAGTTTTGAGCCAGGATAATAGACCTGTTGCCTATTTCAGTGAGAATCTATAATAAAGAGTTTTATGCTATAATTCAAGCCTTGAAGAAATGGAGACACTACCTTGTCCCACATGAATTTGTCTTGTATAACGATAATCATGCTTTACAATTCATAAGCAGACAGAAAAAATTGAATCAGAGGCATGCAAAATGGGTCGCGTTTATGTAGAAATTTACTTTTGTCATAAAACATATTACTGGGAATGCTAACAAAGTTACCGATGCATTAAGCAGGAGATGTTTGATTCAACAGGAGTTTCAGGTGAAGACCTTGGGGTTTGAACACCTTAAGGACATGTATTTTGATGATACAGATTTCAAGGAAGCATATGAATCATGTGCAAATCCTGTGTTGAGAGACAAAAGCTAATGGACATAGCACATGATTCAAGAGGGATTGTTGTTCAAGGGAAATTAGTTGTGCATACCAAAATGCTCAATGCGAGATAACCTTTTGAAGGAAAAGCATAGTGGAGGATTAACTGGACATTTCGGCCATGATAAAACATTTGCACAATTGAGCAGTTCATACTATTGGATAGGTATGAGAAAATAAGTGATAAATTTTGTGAAAATATGTAGAATCTGCCAGTGTGCAAAAGGAAAAAGACAGAACATTGGATTGTATCAACCATTTCCAATACCAGAGAGGCCTTGGGATGCAATAAGCATGGATTTTTTGTTGGGACTACCAAGAACGGAAAAAGTATTTGATTCCATATTTGTGGTGGTGGATAGATTTTCAAATATGGAACACTTTATCCCATGCCAGAAGATCAGTGATGCAACACATGTTGCAAATCTGTTTTTCAAGACCCAGAAGCATTGTCTCAGACAGAGACACAAAATTTGTTGGACACTTTTGGAGAACATTTTGGAAGAAGTTGGGGACAAATTTGTCCTTCAGATCAACTTATCACCCTCAGACAGATGGAAAAACTGAGGTGGTAAACAAAATTTTGGGAAACTTATTGAGGAGTCTGGTTACTGAGCACCATAATCAGTGGGATCAGATTCTTCCACAATAATAATTTGCATACAATGACTCACCAAACAGGAGCACAGGAAAGAGCCCATTCCAAATATTGTATGGAATGCAACCCAAGGGAGTATATGATTTGGGAGACTTAGAACAGAGTGAGATCAGGAGCACTGGAGTAGAATATTTTGCTGCAGAAATGGAAAATCTCCATATCTAGATCAGAGGAAAGTTGCAGAGTTCTAACCAGGAGTACAAGCGCCAAGTTGATCAAGGTCGCAGAGAAATTCAATTTGAAGTGAGAGATTAGGTTCTAGCACATCTCAGGAAAGAAAGGTTCCCTAAGGGAACATATAACAAGTTAAAGATGAATAATATAGGGCCATGTACGATCTTGAGGAAGTTTGATGCAAACGCCCATGAGATTGAGCTACCAGATGATGTGGGAATATCGCCCATATTCGATGTTTCAGACTTGTATCCTTACAGGAAATATGACATAGAGGGATCATAAGATCAAGAGAAGATTCAATGGGAGAAACAAATGCCTATAGCAGAACAACCATAGATGGAGAAGATTGTTGATCATGGGATTGGCAAAAAGACCAGGAGGAAGACCTATTTTGAATATTTGGTCAAGTGGAAGGGACACCCAATAGAATATGCTACTTGGGAAATGAAGCTTCTATTCAAAAGCATGGAAAGTCGGTGCAGGAATTCATGGACAAGAGTCCATGAATTTTTGTCAAGGGGAGTATGATGCAGGAGCATCGTTGGAAAGCACGTAGAGAAGAACCTCTCAGTGTCTGGGAATTTGTATAGAATCTCAACGCTGGCATTTACGACAGATATTTTGAAGCACGCCTTAAATCAACACTGGAAAAATCTTTTGAGGCATGCTTGAATGATCGCGAGCGAAGTGGGAGTTTCCACTTTTGATCTGGACTATGACTGCACTAAGATAGCCATCAGGATAGGTTTTGATGTAGACAAGTAGTCAGGGGGAACCCTAAGAACCCTCTAAGATAAATAGAGGTTATGTACGCCTAAATGAGGCTAGATGCAAGTTAGTAGGAGATTTATGAGTTTTTCAGTTTTTGTTTTGATTACAGTTGTAGCCATTTTTCACTTTTGAATATAATAGAGGAAAATTGACCCAATGCATGGTGTGAAAATTATTTGCAATTCCCTGTTATTGTGTTTCATGAATGAATGAATGAATTTCATTATGAGTAGATGGAACTGTGAATGTTAGGATAAGTTTCAATTGTTTCTCTTGTGTTGAAAGTGGTGCAAGGTGTGTACACAGAACACAAGGAGTGCGTTGACAGAATATGTTTCGATTCTGAAGCTCAGAAGAGATAGCATGAAACTTTCTCGTTGCAAGGACTGAAAAGAGACTGGTGCAAGTTGTGCATAGTCATCTACAAGAATTCATACCTTGCGTAAAGATCTAGTGCAAGGAGTGCACAGATCCAATATTTGACTAAGTGTTGAAGGGACCTTGTAAGAAGTTGAAGAACCATAAAAGGAGAACTCCTGGAGGGTGAGAGGAATTTCTCTCTGAGAAATCCTTCAGATTTGAGCTATCGAAATCCATGAAATGCAAGGAGAGTGTGCGAAGTCGAATTCTTCACAAGACCAAGCTCGGGAGGAATAAAACTTTTCATACATGTTAACGAGATCCAAGAAAAGGACTCACAGGAAGGACAAAGTTCGAAACCTTTGAATCTTTTAGAAAATCTTCTAAGTCTGAAGAAATCTTAAGATCAGAGGGAGAGATCTGAACCGTCCAATCAACATCCAAACAATGAGGAGCAAGCATAGAGGAGGAAATATCTTAGCCGTTCGGCCTGAGCACCAAAGAATCGTAACCGTCTGATCAAGGTAAAGTTCACTGATGATAAGCTTTGAAAGTACACAAGAGGAGCAGGGTTATGAAATTCTGAAATCATCGGAACCATCCATCAAGGGGGACACGTGGCGAGAGATCAACGTTTCTCTGACTCGGGACTCAGAGAATTCAAAGGAAGAGTTATAATAACTCATGAATAATGAAATCGTGTTTTGATCATAGTCGTTGATCGGAGGAGGGAGTTGAATCGTAGATCTGGTCTTGTCGGGAGTTCGCAACTCGGGAAATCGGAAAGGAGAGTTCTAGGAAGTTGTGAAATCCGAGTTCGCGATTTGATTTGAGATGTCAGATTGAGGAGGGATCTGGATCGTCGATTCATTTTGAGGGAAGGAGATATCGAAAGTTCAAATATCGGGAGAAGAGAGGTGAGCATTCCTCCAACTTCGTGAAACACGAAGTCCCGAGTTCGCGAAAGAGAAAGCAGGATCGTCAGATCACACGGATTGTGGACCATTGATCTAACATGAGTGGATCCCATGTTTTGGGTTTTGGAGATCAGGAGGACGAGCAAACAAAACCTTATGGGGATGCAAAATGTGAAACCACAAAGCGGTCAAGAGATTGGCCCCAGGTCATAGTGAGGGGTCACATCGTCGAAGGTTAAGGGAGGAGCTAGCACGCGCGAGGCCCACTTCAAGATTTCAGAATTCAAAGAGTCGGGGTTGGCTCATAGGCAAACACCCAACACACAAATTCATGATGTTCCTTTTGGTTAGATGAGTGTTCATAGTCCCGGTCATGTAGAGGGAGGGGCTTAACTAGGATAGCTAACACCTAAATACGTTGGACCTTTAAAAGCATTAAGGAGAATCCCGTGGGTTCCATAAAACCTGCACCTTAATAAGAAGAGGGCCTATTTAGTTGATTGAAGGTTCTAAAGGGGCCAAAGAGTCAATATGACTCAGTTTCTTAATCAATCCTAGACCAGGAGGTTGCGCAACCCTTAGGAGAGAAGGGGGGTTTGAATCACAAAAGGTTGGAGGAAAGGTTACGAACTATAGCATTAACATGGAATATTTTATAACGAAGGCCAACCTATATGTCACAATCTTAGGATCTTATGACATAGTGATTGGTATGGAATGTTTGGAATCGCCTGATGCGATACTCAACTGTATAACAAAACAATTAAGTTTGACATATGATGTGGGACAGAGAAGAGTGATTTTAGGAAGAAACTAGGGAGTGTCCTTGAGGTTCATTTCTTCCCTACAACTACAGAAGTGCATGCACAAGGGATGTAAGTTATATGCAATATTAGCTCTAAAAAAAAAGGGAGAGGCATAAGGATTAGAAAAACTTCCAGTAGTACAAGTGTTTGCAAATGTGTTTCCAAAAGAGTTACCAGGTTTTCCGCCCGAAAGAGAGTTGGAGTTTACAATTGACTTGAAACCTGGAACTGAACCGATAGCAAGAATGCCATATCAGATGTCAACGCCTGAGTTACATGAGTTTAAAATGCAATTGAAGGAATTGATAAACAAGGGACTTATACATCCAAGTGTGTCACCTTGGGGTGTGCCATTTATTTTCGTAAGAAAGAAGGATGGATCGTGGATACTTTGTATTGACTACCATCAATTGAACAAAGCGATGATCAAGAACCAATATCCATTGCCAAGAATAAATGATTTGTTTGATTAAATGAAAGGAGGGACGATGTTTTCGAATATTGACTTGAGATCATGATATTACCAGTTATGGATTAAAGATGAATATATCTCTAAGACCACATTTAAGACAAGGTTTAGACACTTTTAGTTTATAGTTTTACCGTTCAGACTGACAAACTCCCTAGGGGTATTCATGAGTTTGATGAATGGGATGTTCCACGAATACTTGGATAGGTTTGTTCAAGTATTCATTGATGACATATTGATTTATTTTTAGATGAAATAAGAACATGACGAACATGATGAACATTTAAGATTGGTACTACCGTTTCTACGAGAAAACAAATTGTATGTGAAGCTATCAAAATGTTCTTTTTACCAATCGAAGATTCATTACTTAGGGCATATCATATATGGTGAAGGTATCGTTGTGGATCCAACGAAAGTAGAGGATATTAATGAATGGCCTGCACTGATAAACGTACAAGAATTATGCAACTTTATGGGTTTAGAAGGATATTACTGACGGTTCGTCGAAGGTTTTTCAAAGATAGAAAATCCGATCACAGAATTGTAGAAGAAAAACAATAAGTTGTATGGACTGAGAAATGCGTGGAATAATTTCAATGGATCAATGAGTTATTGACGACAACACCGATACTGAAAGTCATCGACATAGACAATGAATTCTTGGTATGCACGAATGCATCCAAGGAAGGTTTAGGTAGAGTTTTTATGCAAGATGGTCGAGTGATTTCTTACATTTCAAGGAAATTGAGAAAGCATGATGAGAATTACGCAATGCATGACTTGGAGTTATTGTATGGAAATTCGAATTAAAGACAGATCACTGTGGATTGTAGCATATATTTACAGAGAGTGACTTGAACGTGCGACAAAGGCGTTGGTCAGAATTACTTAGCGAATACAATATTGAGATTACTTACATTAAAGGAACGATGAACAGAGTGGCAGATGCATTGATTTAGAGAAGACATATTCTCGGTAATACCTCTCAAGACGAATCTTTGAGAAAATATTCTAGCGTTACAAATAAATGATGATTGGTACAAAGAGGTTAAGGAAAATATTGAGCAAGATACCATGATGGTACCGAATTTTGAAGGTTATACATTGGACAATAATAGATTGATGAGGTATAGCAACAAGATTTACATACCACCTAACAACGAATTAAGAAGTTTGATTTTAAGTGAAGTTCATCGCGCAGTGTACATGGCTCATCCGGGAGTCACGAAGATGAAGGCATACCTTAATCCTTTATTCTTCTGGAAGGGAATGGAAGCAGAGATAGTTATTTATGTGGAAATATGTCTATAATATCAAAAAGTTAAAGCTAAACATAGATATCTGACATGATTACTACAACCACACGTCATTCCGAAATTGAAATGGGAGGTCATTTCAATGGAATTTATTGTTGGATTTCCATTGACGACAAGGATACATGACTCTATTTTCATAGTAGTTGAAACTCTAATGAAGAGCACACACTTTATTCCCATACATACGATGTATTAGGAACCAGACATAGATAGAGTCTTTGTTAGTGAGATTGTGATACTACATGGTGTATCAAGAAGGATCATATCCGATCGAGGATTGGTGTTTACAGGATGATTTTGGACTAGTTTCCAAGAAGCTTTGGGAACACAACTGAACTTTAGTACAACATATCACCCTGAGATAGATGGGCAGACAGAAAGAACAATCCAATTTTTGGAGGATATGTTGTGTATGTATGTAATGGACCAACAAAAATGTTGGGAATATTTCTTACCTCTAGTAGAGTTTGCATACAACATCAACTATCAAAGTACCATTAAGATGGAATTGTTTGAGTTTATTTACGGGCGACCATATCATGCGCCATTGAGTTGGGATCGAATCGAGGATAGCATCCTAGTAGGATTGGAAGTAATTCAAGAAATGGAAGAACAAATGCAATCGATGAGAAAAAGGATTAAAGAAGCACAAGATCAACATAAGAGTTATGCCGATGAGCATCACGTTGACCGTAGTTATGAAGTTGGTGACCGAGTTTTCTTGCAGGTGAAACCGCACAAGAGTTCGATAAATTTTGGAAAGGGTGCTAAACTCTCACCTAGGTTTACGAGACCTTTCAAAGTTGTGGAAAATAAAGGACCCGTGGCTTATCGATTAACCTTGCCTGATTATTTGAGGCATATGCATGGTGTTTTTCATGTATATGTTTTGAGACATTATGTTAGTGATCCTACACATGTGATTGACATGAGTTATTTGTAGGTGTCGGATGAGGGTTCTCTCACGACGGAGCCAATCCACATTTTGGACCATCACATTTGACAGCTATAGTGTCAAATAATGGATTAGGTCAATGTCTAGTGGGACAATTATAGTCCACACTCGGCCACCTGGGAGGACGCATATGATATGCGTCAAAATTTTCCTTACTTGTTTGATAGATTAGACATATAGATCTTGTTAGATACTTTTACTTCATTTTATATACTATACAACTTCAGGATGAAGTTTAAAAAAAGAGGGGGTGTATGTAAAATCCTTCTCTACTGAGCACATGTTATCGAATTATTCTTTGAGGAGACTTGTGTGCAAGTGATCCGGTTATAGTACAATGTTATTTGTTTAGACTATGGATTTTACATGATGATGTTGATGGGTTGTGATTTATTTTTACTTAATACATGTATTGACAGATGCTATTGACGATTTCACCTGAGTGTCCAGGACACATGCCATATTATAGATGTTGATGGCATCAATGGACCTCCTTGGACTCTAGATTGAGTCAGGGAGTGGATTGTATTGGTTTGAGTATTTCATTTTATGCATATGTGACGTATGATTGATTATAGTATGATTTTGTATATGTATCATTGACAGTGTTTCTTCGATGGATGCAAGCTGATGAATGCTTGCTAATATGACTCACATAAGGAGTAAAGGGGCCATGCATGGAAAACTAGACATTGAGGGAGAGGTGTGGCAGAGTCCCTAATACAACATACTAGCACTCCCATCGTGGCTCGAATTGTAGGTTAACGATTACCTAGTTCGAGAGATCCACGATGTCGTGAGGGCGGATTGAGACAATTGCTCACAAAGATTTATAATGGGCGCACAATAAGGCAAAGTCCTTATTCCTTAGAATCCCTCAGTCTCTCACAAGGTTAACCGAGTGGAGTGTTGACTCCAAGGGTTGGAAAAACTACCAAAACCAGTCAAAAGGCGAGTGGAACCCTTGAAGCATGGAGGTGCATCTTGAAGGGCACATCGTGTAATTTAAATACTTGAGTCAATGAATCTAGGTGGCCTAGAAAACAATGAATTAATTTGACATTGTCGGATTTAAAATAATTAATTAACGAGTAATTTTACTGATTATAAATCCCAATAAAAGTCTAAGCCTATTCTAAGACTAAGCCTAAGTTTAAGTTTAGTTAGGGGACTAAAATAAAATGTTAAATAAATTAAAATATTAGAGATAAACCAATCTAAATAAAAGTGAGATAAATCTAAGGAGTCTATATAATGTGCATATGAGCAAGAAAATATTAAAAGGGATTTTTTAAAATAAGAAATAAATAAAGTAAGAGAGAATAGGTGTACACATAGAATGATATCTAGAGTCTAGCTACCACTATTCTAACTAGAATAAGACTCTTATTTTAACTCTAAAGAATATTTAGTAAGGAGTTAGTCATTAAATGAGAATCTGGGGAATAAAGAGACAACTAGGAGCGATTTAAGGAACACATTTGAGAAATGTGACAAAAATTGACTTTTAATTTAAAATAAAATATGTAATTACTTGTGCAACTTGGGGAGATGGTGACAAGTGTGAAGGTGAATAATCCTAATTTATTTAATAAAAAATCTAATTAATTGTGCATGTGGGCATGTGCCAGTGAAAAAATTCCTATAAAGCAAATGGTCTAGATGGGAAATGTGGGGATTGGTTATTGGTAAAGTTATGTTGTCAAAATAATTTTGACTGTGTTTTACTTGTGAGAGTTGGGATACCAAGATTAATAGAGAGTGGTGGCTCTACCTTGCGAGGAAAGCTTGGAGCTAGAGTATTTCTGGTTTGTGTGTGCTTGGCTCCTTTGCAGCTCAGGGTGCTAAGGGGGAAGAAGAGTACCCCTAGCGTTGGCTAGGAGATACTAGTGAATTCTCTGTGATTAGCAAGCTAGAGTAAGGATGAGTGCAAGTGGTCAACAAACATTGTCTAGTATCGATCTTTATTGGTTCCGGTATTTTATTTTTGAAGTTGTTAGTGTAACAAGATTTGATTTTGTAGATTGAATGTTGAAGATTTGATTGTAGTTGTAATTTTGAATTTTAATTAATAATTTTGCTAAATATTTATGAAGTGATCTTGTTAAATATCTTGGGTTGTTTCCATTTATTCAGTTCAGAACTCAGAGAAAATTTTGTAGTCACTGCCAAAGTTAATCAAAGTTCCTAATTTCAAAATTCGTATGTATGCTTCAAGACAATTGCATTTCTGGGAATTACTTCAATTTATTAAATCGCTGAGTATGTAATTTGTGGTTTGAACTTCACATTCTTATTTGATTTCTGAAAACAAAATTGTAATTCACTGCTAATTAAATGACAATATCAAATTAGAGTTTCCTTGAATGCTACCAGTCAATTTACAGTCTGATATCTTCATCACTGCCAACTTTTTAGACAATCTGGAAATTTGAAAATCTTATGGCTGTTGTGTTTTAGATGCTACTCTAATTATGAAAACGAATTTAATTTAAAAAAATGGAATACAAACCGAATAACTGCGTGTTGTCAAATTGTTCCACATCTGAGAAACTTCGAATCTCCTTTGATCATTGCCTTATTAAATCCTAGATCCAAATTAGGGATCTTTTTATTTGGGTTGCATTAAACTCATTTGTACATTCAATTGAGAATTTTGTGAGGATTTTAAAGATTCTTGGCTTGTACAAAAATTCAAGGTTTTTCAATCGTTGAAAGATTATTTGCATGTTGGGATCTACTTTGGGCCATTGTGTAGCCATGAAACTCCTAAATTAATTCATGATGGAAATTTCTAGTTTTGGTTTTGAATTGTGTAGTGTTACTGTAGATGTTTACCTCATCAAAGTTAAATCACCTCATCAAAGTTAAATTGTTGGTCCCTGTGAAACCCGGTCTACACTTGGTGCTGATCTCCAAAAATGTTTTTCTAATACATAAAATTCGTAGGTTAATCTTCTTGATTAATCCTAAATTTTATTTTAATTCCTGGGTCTATGTTTAGTCATTGGACGCCTTGAATGATTTTTCTCTTGTGCCTTGAACCTCTGCCATTATCAGATTGCAACTTCACCCTTTTTAGGAACCTTTATTTGTTGCCCAACCTGTAAAAGCTTTTGAATTTTTTTCTTTAGTTATTGCTGTCAAAGATTGCAACTCTGTAGTTGTGGATTTCCTTTGTTGTCTTTTAGAAAACAATCCCAGAATTTAATTGAGCGATTACGGTTCTGTTTATTTTTATTTTTCTAAATTTTTAATTTTGAGTATTGCAATTCATGGAAGGAATTTGGGGCTACAACAAATAACTTGACCTTCCTGAGTGCCTCTGTATTTATTTACTATCCTTTCCTTAAGGATTAACCATTTCAAAATCTATTCGTTGCCTGTAAATTTTAAATTCGATTTTTTCATAATTTAGTTTTGTTTCAAGGTC
>ML869380.1:0-13244 GCA_009831015.1 Picea engelmannii | reverse complement strand
TGGAGATATACTCTGTGGAATATAGGGTTTGTGACCAGTCCTGAAACTAGTCAAAAAACAGGTGTTCCGGGTAAAACAGTCATAACTTTTTCATACAGACTCCAAATGTAGTGGGACCACTTCCATTGGAAAGATTACGGACTGTAGTTTCTTTTTTGCTATTTTCAGAATCATATGTTAAATATTGAGCGCGGGGCATGCTGTACAAGTCGGGTCTTCTCAACAGACCAGAATTGAATAAAGTTTTATTATCTCTCATATATTATTGGTTGGAAGGAAGGGGAAAGGATAGAGAGTTCAGATATATCTTTATATTGGAGGATTGTATCTTCCTCTTGGAGTTTTATCCCTCCCTTTACATTTTGGAAGCTGTAGCTACCTTTGGAAGTCATTACTTCCCTTGAACAAAAACTATTGATTATTTCTCATATATACTGTGCATGGTGTATTGTGGTGTATTGGTGTAACTCTTATACTATTGTTCATTTCTCATTGGATATAATTGAATGGTTTAAGTATAAGTTGGAAAACTTTTTTAAAGTTGTACTTGATACCGATTCACCCCCCTCTCAGTATCAACAGATTCTCCTTTTCCAGTCCCCTTTCACCATTAGAAAGCTTACTTATATAGCCTTGGAGAGGCTCAACAACTTGAGATATCCTTGGGGAAGGTGAGGATTTTCCTCCTTCAGTTGAATATCTTCCCTAAGATCATGGATGGACTAGGGATTCGAGCTCAACTTCCTTCTAAGAATGAAAATATCCTTCCCCCATTCATCTCAACAACTCAACTGTTGCCTAAAATAGGTAGCGCTCCCTCAAAAGGGCACTCAGAGCGCTATAGCGCTCCCTAGTAGGCTTTGGGGGAGCGCCAACGCTCCTGAGGGTAGGAAAACTCCTACAGAAGGGCCAAAGAGCTTTATAACACTCCCAAAGAGTGTAAGGGGGAGCGTCAACACTCCCAGAAGAGGTATAGGGGAGCGCTCCCTTCCAAAAACTCAGTTTTTGAGGTGTTTTTAGATGGAAAAAGGTTTGTAAGCCTGCTGACTCATTTCTCCTCTTCCAAATCAAATGTTTGAGGTGTTTCAAGTGTCCTCCTCATGTCGTTATAGGCATGACATAGGCATCATGGCGGCATGCTTTCTTTGACACTTGTGACACTTGCGACCTTGTGAGCAAAATGAGACACTTGCGACCTTTGTAATGACGACACTTGCGACACTATCAAAGTGAATATTTTTTATGTGTAAGAAGTGGTATCATAGTGGCCTTGGTTCTTAGGCCTGATTTAATCTATGTAGTTATCCATAGCTAATTTTTTGTCTCGTTTATTCCTGAGCATTTCTCTATTTGCATGGAAGTCTGCAAGTATGTAAGTCTGTCCATTTGCCACTCTACTCACCTTCCTATATGCAACCCCTATGCATTAATTTTCCTACCTATATGTCCTCATTATAGCCAACAAAAACACCTCCTCATTACATGCCTATCCATCTGACCTCCTGTTAGCCTCTCCGGTTGATTCTTTGGAATTAGATAGATGCATGTGTGTTATTCTGAGAACAATGACAGTTTGTCATTACTCTAAATTCCCTCTCAAATGACCATGAAAAGCAAACCCTAATACGTCGGTTCCACTCTACGTGCCTCTCTAGTTAACACACCCTCGTTATTCCATCCATCCTATCGACTATTCTAACACTCTAGGTTCTACACAATTGTTTGTTGGTATCACGCCCCCCAACTGCTCATTGATAAAGTTGCTCATCGATTTTCGATGGCCATTTTATGCATGGCTGAGAAAGAGTGCCACTTTATCTTCACTTATGTGTGCTTACTCAATCTCATTTCAGTCCTCCATATCTCCATATTCTTTGTTGTTTCCTAAACTCTCCTCTCCTCTACATTCTCTTTTTATTTGGTCATTAATGGGGTCGTCATGACCAACAAGGGATCGACTCTCTCAGAGTTAAACTTCACGTCGTTGTAAACAAAGGGCCTTATGAGGTCACTTCCATAGAATCTCATTGGTTATAATGCAACATAATCATGTATAAAAAATAAATAAATTCACGCAAGAATCAATATCACGATCGAATATGTAATGACAGCGAAGATATTTGTAGAATCAACACGCATCCATTAGTCATTCAATTGTTGACTGAAATTGATGGTGTTGAAGCATTGACCGGGGTATAGATTTTTTTCCAGCAACTGGTTGAAACCTCTATCCCTGGTACTCACGTTCCTCATATATCACAATAAGTTTTTTTGTTGTTGCACTCGCCACTCGTGATTCTATCGCCACCATCATCATCTTCATTATTTGTTGACTCTAGAAGCCTCACGTGCAAATGATAGAAATGGAATTTAGTGTTCGGTGGACAACCTATTGGGGTTTTTGGTAAATTCGTGCCTCCACACCATGATTAAGAGAAGTTTCCTACTAAGAAGAAGAATAAAACATTATAGAGGGGTTTCAAGTTGCATTCACCAAGGAGCTCAAAATTTTTTCTTTTTGTAGTGAAATTCTACTCAATTTTACTTCTCCTTATGGAGTATCGAGTTACTATAAGGTTATCATACCCATTATGGGCATTGTTATCACACAATCTGTACTTTCCCAAAGCCTGGAGGCAAGTAGGCTAAGATTGGCGTAACACAAAGGTAATCATGTCACTGTCACCTCAATAGGGTACCTCTTTCTATTTAGGAGGAAGATGAATATACTCCAAGGGAGATGTCCCAAGACCTAGTGGGTTGATGAAGTGAATAAGTATTGATCCAAATGGATATTGGTGGCCACCCACCTATTCCAACTTCCAACTGGCTCATCTTGTCAATTTTTAGTTCAACACGTTTCTCTGTAATGGGGACAATTAGTTGTAATTGTGGATTATTCACTTATAGGGATATCCTGAATCCCTACACAACATCCAGGTGGATATTGGTGGCCTCCCACCTAATCCAACTGGCTTATTTTGGAAGTTTTCATGTCAACACATCTTTTTGTACTTCCAGGGCCGTTTTGGGGCTCTAAACAATTTTTTCTTGGCTTGCCACAATCAAACTGTAATGAGAGTTAGAGTTTGATGGAATAATGCGTATTTCTTTGAAATACCTTTCCAACGAGTTATCACGCGCCTAAAATAGATATCGTATGCAAAAGTTACAACCCTGAGAAGTTAATGTACTAACTTACCCCAACGAGGCCCACAAGAATTTTGGCATTTCATCTCCTAGGGTTAGGTTTTTGGATGTCTAGGGTTTTGGAATTCATGTTTATCATAAAAATACCTTCAAAGCTTCATTGTAATTATCTTCTTATGAATGAGCGTATCTGTCACATCTCTTCTTAGAGATAAAGCTGCCACCATTCTAGCGAGTCTTCCACTCTGTATTTTTACAGTCTATGTACGATTATTTCATTAATAGAAATCATGTATTGTTGTATCTCTATGTTTCTGGCAATTTCTATGAGTATTTCATTGTAATATCTCTGCTTTCATTTTGTTCCGAAAATAATCCGGATAAGTGGTACCAGAGCAAGTTGTTTTTTATCATTTTTTAGTGCATGTCCCCGACGAGGTATGAGTATTTCCAGTTGGGTCTCAAGCTTGTCTCTCTTAAGGAAAATCACTCTTGCACGCCCAAGAAACCGTCGATAGTGGCAGAAAAGAAAAACGATGGAGCAAAAGATTCTATTAACCTGTTTCTTGAGAAATCTCTCATGTGACAGAGGGATGAAATGATGGAGAATTTTGCACACATCCTTCAACCCCTGCTGATAACAACATCCACATATTCATCAAGCGACCATTTTGGAGGAACCTCTCCCTTTAAGGTACAAGTTAATTTTGACATTCCCATATTTGAAGGTCAAATAGATGCAAATGACCTAGAGAGATGGTTAAATCTATTAGAGGATTATTTATCTATTCAAAAAAAATTCGACAGGGAAAATGTCACCTTCGCACTCCTCAAGGATATCCCCCATGTCAAACATTGGTGGGAAACTTACTGGGAGCAAAATTTCACAAAGGAATCTGGTATATATGGGGTCGAGCCCACTTGGGATTTTTTGTGTGGATGCGGTCTAGGAAAAATACTACCGTGTTGATAACCATGAATACCAATACATGATATGGACCACGTTGCGGAAAGAGAAGAGAGAAACAGTGCCAGAGTTCACAAATACTTTCCATACCTTACACACCAAGTTGGATATCAAAGACTCCAAGTGACATCTGGTTCTGAAATATTGTGGGGCTCTGCATAGGTACATCCAAACTGAAATGGATTTCTTAAACATCTCGTCATTGGGAGCTTCCCATCGATATGTTGTCAAAATTGAGCAAAAATTTAGGCACTAGAACAAATGGGAATTTGGGTCTGCAAAATACACAACCACCAGAGCATGGTAAAGATGGACCTAACCAACAACCTCTAGAAAACCAATGCAAGGCACATGACAAAAAGGGTAAAGGAAAGACGAAGAATGACACTAGGATGTGGTGCGACTTCCAAAAAATCCCCTGGCACAACATCGATGAATGTTGCTCAAAACAATCATCGGTGGTCGAGGTGAAAGACAAGGATCCGAACCTCGATTCTGAATCTGATCTAGAAAATATTGAAAACAAACAAATCATTGACACAGACCCCACTACTACTATCGCAACCACAATAATTCAACCAGAAGAACCAATAGATCCTAAAGAGGGGGAGTGCCTCTTCCATTCACAAATGTGGGTGAAGGGGACCCCGTTACATTTCATTGTTGATACCAACAACCAGAAGAACCTCATCTCAAATGAGGTCATCAAACAACTGGGGTTGTCGACAAAACCACACCCTTATCCAGACAACATCGGGTGGCTTCACTAGGGACGAGATCTCCGTGTCATCCAACAATTTCGCCTGTCCTATGGCATCCAACCCTTTAGGGATGAGGTAGTGTGTGATGTTTCCCCTCTTGATGTCTGTGATGTTGTTTTGGGCCTGTTATCGCACAGTTTGTAGCTAGGTCAAATGGCTAGAAGGTATAGACCAAAATGGTGTAACATGAACCTTCCCCATCCAATGTCACCTCAATTGGGAGGTTCTTTCTATTTAGGGAGGTTAACCCAAGGGAGACGTCCCCGGTAACCTGGGGTTTTGAAGAGGCTGAAGTATAAAGAGAAGAAATATGGGCCCTCCAGGGCCATGCTCAGGTCAATCCTGCTCTCGGTACTGCATGTCTAAGACCTGTGGGCCTCGAGACATGATCTCCTAGTTATCCCTAGAAATCGGGGATAGCATTTGGCTCCAACTCGGGGACATGTGATCACCATAGAGTGCATGAGAACCTCAGCATCTCTGGAATAACCTGCAGACCTGCTCAAACTCGAAAATGGCATCAACAACAAGGGTGGGGTGGTATTGCCACCCCACAATATAATATATGTATATGACTGAAATAAAACAATCAATATGCAAGTGAGGAAGCAAACTATCATGAAATGCAAATGGTATAATACATGGAAAATGCCTACCTACCTATACTTACCTGTGGAGTCAGGTCACCCGACCCTGGTGGGGTTTGAGGAGGCGTCCGCTGACAGGCATTGTGCGCCTTTGTCCCTCCAGTGTAGACAGGTAATAAGAGTCATTGACTGACTTTCTTCCAACCTTAAAAGGGCCAAGACAAAAATGATTGTTTCCTTTGATATTAGTAGGCTCCCCTTCATTGGCATCCCACATCCAAACCACATCTCCCTCCTTGTACTCTTTGACTCTGAAATTGGTCGTTCCTTGAACAACCTTGGTGTATTGTGTAGAGGGAGGTGGGTGGGATTCTACTATAAAGATTTCCTGCTGCGAAGGACAAATCCGTACATCATTTTCCACCTTCTTTAGTATTTTCGCAGTCTATGATTCCTGACCTTTGAGCTCGTCCATGAGTTGTTGGTATTCCTCTCTCTTGATCCATTTAATCTGATTCAAATTTTCCTCCTTTGCAAAAGGCATATCTTTTGGAGAATATTTATGAGGAGTCGGTCGTGCTTTGTCATCTTTGATGGAATCACTGGGCTTTTGCACATAAGTTGTAGTTACAGGTACATTATGGATACGACCAATAGTTCCATCTTTCAATGGTCCATCTGATCCTTGGAAAAAGTTGTCAAATCGCTCTTTGATAGATGGTACCTTGATGAATTCTCTCAAAGGGATAGTTACAAACATCTTGGATAATGCCCCTTCAAGGTCAAGGTTCAGGTTAATCCTTTCAGTATTGGAGTTTTTAGGAAAGATTACATCCATAGGTGGGTTTTTTTTTTGGTCAGTGGAAGGTTGGTCCAACTTCTTTCTTCTATACACTTGGAACTCTTGTTTCTTTAGTTTTTCTTTTGATTCCTGGTCTAGTTTGTTTATTACCGCCATCCTAGTTGACCTGGCTACTTCTTTCACGGCCTCTTGATGCTCTTCAATGGTGATATTTATTTGAGGACCTTCTATGAAGTAGTCTATATTGTTTAACTGTTGATGGCCACCACTACTGTAAGGACACTCATGTTCCCAATGTGCTTCACTGCATTGAAAACACCAAGGATTTTCATCCACAGTGATGGTGCTTGGAACTTCTATGTCTTTGAAAACTTCTTCGTTCCACTCAACAAAATTACTTACTCTCTGTACTGGACAACCATCTTCTTCCAAATCTTCATAGATATTAGAGGTATCTTCGGGATAATCACCCCAATCCGTGTCTTCTTCTGTCAAGGGAAAATTGGGGCCATCTTG
The DNA here is from genome assembly GCA_009831015.1 of Picea engelmannii. Lineage (NCBI taxonomy): Eukaryota > Viridiplantae > Streptophyta > Pinopsida > Pinales > Pinaceae > Picea > Picea engelmannii. Next base: position 6,461 of record ML869380.1, on the reverse strand, counting down.
AAACAAGTATGGATCCATTGATTTGTAATCACTAGGCCCAAGATCATCTATTAATGATAAAGAGGGCGTTCGCTCATCTTGCTCAAACTAACTGGTTTGTAATAGTGTGGGAGTCCCCTCAAAAGATAATTGGTCATTCGGGTCTTGCTTTTTCAAAAAATGAACGATTTTGCGAATTCTTTTAACCCTTTGCAAGATACGGGAAATACTAGTGTCTAAGTTGTTTCCATCATGTACCCGGGGCTCTTCAGACCTATTGGTTTCAATCATATCTTGATTTTCCCATATTGGTGTGTTCAAGACAAACAAGGAATCTTCAAAGTTAGGTTTTTTATGAGTGGCCACACCCAAATCCTCGAATGGTTCACATTGTGTTGAGACGTTTGAGACATTGTTGATGTTTGAGAAAGTTGTGCTCCATTTCCTTTTGGGAGGCATGATTTTTACCTCCAGAATTTCTGGGAAATTGGGCTTAGCTTCAGTGATATCCTCGTGACTATATTCCCAAGGGTCATTATTGTATGAGAGATTGACTTGATGGATGTAGTCTTCGAATTCTAGGTTCTTCTCAATCTGACAAGAGAAATCTTGTGCTTCTTCTAGAGTCGAGGGTGATTGATCTTTGAGAGTGAACTGCAAAAATCCTTCCAACGAGTTCAAGTAGTGTTGGAGGACAACTTCTTCTGAGAAAATAGGTCTGATTTTCTTGAGGAGAAGGTTGAACCTATCATTGAAATCCCTAATGACCTCGCTAGAGGCTTTGCAAACATCAATATATTGAGAGTAAAGAGAATCCATGCTTTCTTTTTCACACCAATCTTTCTTGAAGGCTTGTTCAAGATCTTCAGGGGTTTTGATGCTTCCCTTTTGGATTTTTTTGACCCATCTTCTGGCACTTTCGGTGAGTGAGCTCACAAAGAGCCTTAAAAATACATCGGGGTGTTCTTGTTCGGATTGGTGAAACTGGAATGCATCACAGAATTCGTTCCAATGAGAGATGCCATAGGATCCATCTTCCCCTGAAAACTTAGGTATCCAGGACTCGACGTTCTTGGGTAGATCATGTAACCCCCCTTGGGTGTTAGGTAAGCTTACAGGACCAAAGAGTTCTTCATGAGACCATTTGGGAGAACTTATAGGGGTGACAGGATTTGTGGAGGTCATAGTAGTAGATGAAAGAATATACTGATGCCCACTACGGGTCGTCATTAGCTATTTGTGGAGTCGTCAGATGATTTGCTTGAAATCATCAAAGGATAAGGGAAAACACCCTAGTGGAGTCGCCAGGTAAGCTTGTAAGATAAGGCTTACCAAAAAGATTTGTCGTTTGCGGAGAATTGACTCAGTGTTCCCCAACAACGGTGCCAAAATGTTATCGCACAGTTTGTAGCTAGGTCAAATGGCTAGAAGGTATAGGCCAAACTGGCATAACATGAACCTTCCCCACCCAATGTCACCTCAATGGGGAGGTTCTTTCTATTTAGGGAGGTTAACCCAGGGGAGACGTCCCCGGTAACCTGGGGTTTTGAAGAGGATGAAGTATAAAGGTCAAGGAAAAAGTTCCTCCTCACAGGTTACCACCAAGGTTAGAACGTCCGACTAATCAGCCAATAAATGAAGTGTATGCCCAAATGAAAACACCTGCCCAGAACAAGACAACAATAATACAATATATATGTAAGCTATAACTCAATGGGTTAGTACTTCATGTAACTATCTGACATCAATATGTAAGCAATGTGAAACAACATATATTAATGAGATCAATGTTTTATCAATATAGCAATGGAAAAGTATCAATTCATCAATAACTATTAAGATGATGCAGCTAACAATGTATTTAATCAATCATTTACTCAATAAATTCTTTCAACCATCATATAATTGCTTATCATCAAAATTTTCTATGTCAAGATGGAATAACCAAGTGTGGCGTTAGCCTAGTTAGGGTTAGCTAGTTAGTTAGGGTTTCAAAATTTAAAGTTTTGAGAGTTGGTTTGAGCACTATCACTTCAACATTGTGTGTCTAAGATCAATGCCTAAGGGTAGATGGAGTCAATTAAGGAGAGGACACAAGAATTGAAGGGATAGAGGCTAAGGAAAAGAGGGAAGAGTTCTAGAGTGCTGCAATGGCAGGGCCGTAGAATCAAAACCCTAGGGGAAAGAGGCTCACTCTGGTGTTGCCTAAGCAAGGCCTCGTGCTCTTTCCTCCTTCCTTAGGTCAAACTTGGAAAAACGTCTAGCATAAAAGATAAGTCAAAACAAGAGGATGAGGTGAGGGAAAGTGTTGCAATGGAAAGGCTTTATCACCAAACCCTAGAAGATGGACGGCCCTAGGTGTAGATAACCTAGGCGTGGGACATCACCTCCCTTTTAACCTTTTAAAAACACAGCTAGCACAAAGGGAAGAAGTGAAAAGAGTGTAGCAATGGCTAGGCTCTTCTTTCCTTCTTCAATGGATGAATATTTCTCTCTAAGGGGACATGAAACAAAGACCTACTTGTGTGCTTGTCACCTAGGGTTTTAAAATCAGCAAATTTATAAGTAAACGCAAGAATATAAACTTACAACCATTCAATTAAGAAGTTTTGCAAGAAAAACACTTACATATCATGATGAAAAGCATATGAAAACCCTAGTTGTAAACCTTCCTTCAAGAGAAATGCCAAACATGCCAAGAAAATCCTTCCATCAACAAGTGCACCTCACTTTAAAAGACTAAATACCCAAGTAGGGTGCAAAAATCAGACCTCACAAGAGAGTGAGTTCTGTGTTCTTGTTCAAATGAGGGAAAAACACCCTCAATATATAGTATCTCATGACCCATAATTAAAATTAGGTCATTAAAAATAGTCGACAAGGATAATAACCAAAATCATACTGTTTCTACATTAAATGCTAAGTAGAAGACCTAAATGAGCAAAAAGTGAGACGTCAAGCCCCTTTGAGGGAGACGTTAGGCCCTTTTGGGGCTAGTCTAGCATCTAGAAGTCAAACATTAGCCCTTCCTGGGCTCCTCCAAGCTGCCACACGTGCCAGTCGTCCTGTCAAACTGCTACATGCTCAAGGAGATGCCAACACTTCATGGGTGACATCCTGGTCATCAAAAGGAAGATGTTCCATCTGAAGTGGGTCAACTCCCCTGGGCCGGGCTCAACCAAAGTGTCCTGGGTGGCACGTCCTTCTTCTTCTCATGTGCAAAAGGATTGACCAATCATTGTCCTGTCTCTGCCCCTGATGGGGTCCCAACAACCATCTGATAGGCTCTTCAACCCCATGGAGGTCCGAGCTAATCATCTCCCCATGTGTACCGGTCCAACTGGTACCTGTCCGTCCGGCATGGTCCTGCACATCAAAAACTTTTCCCTCCATGGGCTCATTAGTCACAGGGATCATAACAATGTTAATCACGTTTCATCATTAGTTTTATCAAATACATGCATAAAACCCCTAATATATCAATTAATATCTCAAAGACATTACAATGACCTACAATACAAAGCCAAGGAAAAATACAAAATACCCTATTGGGCCAGGATCCATAAGAAAAGGAAAGTCTCCAGAAGGTATTATCCAAGCCATGTAAAATGAGGTGATGTGGTCAAAGGACATCCAGACATATGGGTAGAGTGAGAGACAGGGATGCATGATATTACCTGTGGGTGCCTTTGTAGAAGGTGAGTTGTACCCGTCATGGATGCAATTCTTTCCAAGCCCTTTATTGCCTTTATTCTTTCCTTTCTTTATTGCTTTTTATTTTTATTTCAAGGTCTAACTAGAGGACATTGCCTTGGCGTGATGACTAGAGCTAACAGTGTTACCCACAAGCACTTTCACAGAGATGATAAGGTTGGCTCGTGATGAGACCCCCTTTCCCTTGGCCATGCAACCAAAGGTCACTGCCCTAGCGTGGTGACCAGATAATGGCAATGCCATACTGCTAGATACCCATGAACATAATAGGCTAGCTCGTGATGAGACCCCCTATCCTCTTAGCTAGGTATTTTTTTGTTATTTTCTTCAGGTCCCTCTTATTTCTTGCTGAGAGGCTTTTTATTGCCTTCTCGGGGATCCCTGGGCAAGGCATCCCTAGGTTTCATTTTTGGCTTTTATCTTTTACCAGCTGCTTTTACCTTCTGGGCCTTTAGCCCTTTATTCCCATGAGATAAGGTGCAACCCCACAAATAGATCATCCTAATGCCCAAACTAAGGGAATGGGACAGATGAGTGGGAGATAAGATGTAAAAGTGATGATATGATGGGAGCGGACAATGGCTCTTCAGAAATTCCCCCAGTGGCAAACCAAAACCTATGGGTACAAGCTTGCTAGGGCACCCTGTCAATTTCCCCGACCACGGTCAAGCGGGTCAATGTAAGATCCAAGCAGTTGTTAGAAATAAAAGGAGTAAGATGCATATATCTAAAGGTTATAATGATAAAAAAATGACACATACCATGATACCTGGACCAATTACCTCATGGAACAAGAGTCTTCTCTGATACAAGTCCAAGCCGAAGGTGATGGATGTTGTTGCTGTTGACAAGACAAGTCTGATGAAGGAGAAGAAAGATGGGCCCTCCAGGGCCATGCTCAGGTCAATCCTGCTCTCGGTATTGCATGTCTAAGACCTATGGGCCTCGAGACATGATCTCCTAGTTATCCCTAGAAATCGGGGATAACAGGTCCAACCATATATGTGGAAACATCATGCTATTTATGAGTCTAGACCCCGTAGTGTCATTATTACTCTAAGGGGTGAGCTCTACAGGATACCAGAGCTAGTTTCAACTATTGTTTCACCAAAACAGTGTTGCAAGGTAATCTCTCATACTGCAAAATTCATCCTCTTCACATTCTGTTCAAAGGATGTACAAAACACCACTACAACCACTACAACCTCAACACCTTCCATATAGAAGAAGCATATTGTAGAAGAGAAAGAAAATATTGTTTCTTCACCTAAAATGGTACCTACACAATTCCCTGTCAAGCTTAGAGACAACAAGTTGGTGGACTAGATTCAAACCTGCCAACAACAAGTTCGTGACAACCTTCCATAGACCAAGCAACGAAACTTCTCCAACAAGGCACACAACTCACCAAGATTCAAATTCAGAAAATATTTTTTCCTCTTCCTCGGGCACTCAATTCAATGGAGATTGTTGCTTCCCAAGGGGGGGGGGATTGATCTAGGTGGATATTGGTGGCCACCCACCTTTTCCAACTTCCAACTGGCTCATCTTGTGAGTTTTCAATTCAACACGCTTCTCTATAATGGGGACAATTCTTTGTAATTGTAGGTTCTTCACTTAAGACGCTATCTTGAATCCATACACAACATCTAGGTGGATATTGGTGGCCGCCCACCTATTCCAAATGGCTTATTTTAGAGTTTTTCATGTCATCGCATCTTTCTGTACTTCCAGGGCCGTTTTGGGGCTCTAAATAGTGTTTTCTTGTCTTGCCATGGTCAAATTTTAGACAAAGTTAGAGTTTAACAACATAACAAGTAGTTCTTAGAAATACCTTTCCAACGAGCTATCACGTGCCTAAAACAAAGATCGTATGCAAAAGTTATGACCCCATGAAGTTAATGAACTAACTTACCCCAACGGGGCCCACATGACTTTTGGTGTTTCATCTTTTAGGGTTAGGTTTTTGGATGTCTAGGGTTTTGGCGTTCATGTTGATCATAACAATACCTTCAGAGCCTCATTGTAATTATCTTCTTGCGAATGAGCGTAACCGTCACATCTCTTCTCAGAGATAAAGTTGCCACCATTTTAGCGAGTCTTTCACTTTGTATTTTTAAAGTCTCTGTACAATTCTTTAACTAATAGAAATCATGTATTGTTGTATCTCTCTGTTTCTGGAAATTTCTATGAGTATTTCATTGTAATATCTCTTCTTTCATTTCATTCCAAAAATAATACGGATCAAGTATGAAGTAAACCACCCCTCTCTCTAGGTCACTCAAATCAGGTTTATGTCTTGAAAGGTGAAGCAAATGGGAAGAGAGAAAGTACCTTCCCTTAACCAAGACAACAACAAACATTATCTTATTTTACAAGCAACTAATGATATCGATGCCTCGACAAGACAATAAACTTGTAACAAAATGCTAGTAAACAAGTGTATGCATCAAATAATAAATGTATAACAACATTAAATAGAGTGATGACAAATGCAATATATTCCAGAAAATGCACTTGTAAAGACAATATAATGAAAAATTTGAACACTTAAATGATAATTCTATGTCTTATGTAAATTATGAATTAGTTTAGCTAGCAAATGAACTTTTACAAGCTGCCTAAGATGATTATAACAAAAGTTGTAACACCAACAAGATAAAAATGTGACAACAACAATATACCCTTCATAAAATGTATTAAATGGTAATAAGATGTCACACTTTAACCTTTGATTGATAGTACTATGTCATCCACCAATTCTAAAA
>ML869376.1:1652-20494 GCA_009831015.1 Picea engelmannii | reverse complement strand
AGCGTGAAAAGTCTGAGCTATTCACTCATGCATTGTTTCTTGTAACCTGCATGTCCCATTCAAATTGCGAATAGGCATCATTATGACATTAAATCATTATTTCGAATAGAAAAATCATATATCATTAAATCCTTATTGTTATCTTATTGTTATCCGTTTTTCCTTATTGTTATCCATTTCTCCCTTGGTAGTTGTTATCCATTTCTCCCTTGATAGGGACTAAGTTGCCATGCAGAAATTAAAATTTTAAAAAATATTTAACATTTATACCAAATTAACTATAATATAAATACTATAATATAAAATAAATTTATTAACTATAATATAAATACTATAATATAAAATAAATTTATCAACCGTAAATATGAGCATTTATAAACATTTATAATATATATTTTGGTAACACAACTTGCATATATATATGATTATATATGTCGTTCATCATTCTTTTGAATACGAGGTGGAGTAAGCAAAAGTTGAATTTGTTTTGAACAATAACTCGTCATTTTGTATTATAAAGAGGGTGGGACTTAATTTTCTATTACAAATTTTCAATGTGATATACGTGACATGCAAGAATGAATCCTCACGTTATGCTTGAAATGCATATTGTAATGCTTCATGCCATTTGTTTCAGATAGTGCCTTCGTCGTGGCATACTACTGTGTCGATATTTCCTTTTTCTACAACATTAATGCATCATTGAATATCTACAAGTTCAAACATAAAAATAAAATATGTTTATTTTCTCAAGAATTACTATAACCTGAGAATTTCAAAATTAATAGGAAATAAACAAAAATCTCTTATAATATGATAAAATCAAAAAATAATAAAAACATGATGAAAGCATAGAAAATAATGATATTAATAGAAAACAAAATTTAGCTAACTTACTTGTATAATAAGTGCCATGTTTATAAAGATATGGATTGTAATCATTGCTCCTCTTTGTTTTTTTTATATTTAACCATTCATGTGTTTCAAGTGTGAATGGTGGTGATATTATTAAATCATTTTTATATTTAACCATTGAAATCATTGTGAATTTTAAGCCTTCCTTCTTACTATTAACAATATTAATTATTTTTTATCTATGGAAAAACCTTGGGATTTGTTAACAATATTAATTATTTTTTTATCTATGGAAAAACCTTGGGATTTGTCTATTATGAGATCCCAAGGCATTCACAATGGGTTTTGTTTATGATTTCCTGTAACATCAGCTGTTATTGGTATATTCTTTCATTTTTTTGTGTCCCATGGTGCACCAATGTAAATATCAAAAGAAATAGTTGTGTACATTAAAAGTTGGGTTGGTCTTGAAAAAATATTTTCAACTATTCTAAGTGCTACATTTACTAACCCTGCTTGTACCCACAAGTTAAATGTCAACATGAAATTCTAACTATGACGTAACATAATTTCATGTTCATTTTTTCGTCATCTGGATCAGTAAATTATTTGTTTCTTGTATTGTAAGCAATACATCGTGCAATTGAAGTATCAAGTCGTTTAAGCATGCACCTATTATGTAGATTCATGACTGCATTTGTTGAAAACAACTAGATATTTTATTTGAAAGTATTAATTTCAATAGAATCCATAGATTCATTTGTTCTTTACATAATAAGATGCCAATTATCTATCTATGCATGAATATTTCTAATGTTTTTCAATAGTTTTTAAAAGTTTATTTGCTTAGAATTTGTCCCTTGCTAATGAAAAATTGTGTCTAAAGAAAAAACTTTTTTGAATTTCTTCCATAAAACCTTATTATTTTTTCTACATACATACAATGATTTATAGACCAAGGTATCCAATAAGAATTAATGATCTTCCATCAAATAAAACATATTTATTTTTTGGAAATGAATCATACAATCATGAATCAATATGTATGAATAAATTTGATCAACGAAACTCGTTTCATTGATGCGAATGTATTTAGTATGCCCCATTTCCTATTTAAACACCCAATGTTCTCATCCTTGTAAATGTTTAAAATCTTTAGTAGGAATTCTCAAAGCTGAGTGAATTGTTGTAGCTCGTATGTTGAAATTAACTATTCTAGTAGATAGTAATAATAAAGGTCTACTTTCAATTGAGTGTGAACTAAATTTTACTGAAACATAATTTATAAGGTATGAATTTATAGTTCCTCCAAAGTCATATTGTCATATTTAGTGGTTATTCAAGCCATATTGTCATATTTAGTGGTTATTCATTATTTGTTGCATTAAAATGTTGAATAATAATTTTAAAACAAAGTCATTTTTTTTAGACAATGAAGATGGAGAAGTGGATGTAAAACGATAATTATATCTCATGGATCCAAGTGATCATGCATTTTGAATGAAATTAGTTGGTTCTTATATTGTTGGATCTAAACTTATAGTATCATCGCACACATGATTCAAGTCAAAGTCTATTCGACCAATAGTTTCAATGTCGGATAGTTGAATGGAATTAGGAGGAATAAGAAGAGATAAAATTTCTCATTCATCTATATCATTGTGAGGATTGTTTTTTTCTACATCTATAACATCATCCTCTTCAACAATATACGATGATAATTTCATTCTGTGAACATGGCAAGGCTAACATGTATAGTTCTTCCAATTTTGCATAATATTTTATTTATTGATACCTATATCAATGGAAATGCCCCTGAAAGATTTATATAGAAGTAATTCACTCAAATAGAATGATTCAAAGGTATTTGAATTTTAATTAGGAATAGCTAGATTATGGCCATACTCATTATCTCTAGGATTCTAAGGTTGTTTCTTGCAACGAGGGTTGTAAATGTGTTTAACCTGCACATAATAGATCTAGCTAAACAATAATACACACATTTTCAAAGAGAATTGGAGAAAGAAGAAGAATGAGAGAAAGAATGAAAGAATTCTCATTCACCATTTTCCACACTCAAAGAGTTAATAATTTACAATAGATATAGGATACATGAGTAACTAATGAGCCATAGTGGTGGTCAAGACTGATCTAGACACACACCAACAATTACGGAAGTAAACTGCCACTTAGTTTAGTCTCTCAGGCAGTTACGGGAGTGAACTGCCACCTAGTTGANCAATAGATATAGGATACATGAGTAACTAATGAGCCATAGTGGTGGTCAAGACTGATCTAGACACACACCAACAATTACGGAAGTAAACTGCCACTTAGTTTAGTCTCTCAGGCAGTTACGGGAGTGAACTGCCACCTAGTTGAGTTAACTAGTCAACTAGTCTTCAGTTAGCTTACTGAACAAAGAGTAGTGAGGAGTTAACTCAAGAAATCAAGGGTAATGTGCCAATCTGGTGATGATCCCAAGTCAAGTGCACATTAGTTGGTGATGATCACAATGTTGCATGGTGACAAAACCAATGCAACATCTATACTCAACTCAACTAATCAAACTAAAGTGTCAACTGAAGGAGAATATTTTTTAGATGGAATATTCTCCCTTAAAATATAGGAGACTGGATAATGATTAATTATGACTAATAAACAAAGAAAAACCTTCGGAAAAATAAATCTTAGGTGTGTGAAGTAACTTCAACACCTTCCCTGAACATCACTATGGTGAAAATAAAGAATGGGTCCCGACAACGAGGCCATGTTAGGTACCCAAATAGAAAAGATACACTAACATAAATGAGGAAAGAGGGAAAACCTCATGGCCCCCACCGCCCCCCCCGCCCTCAAATTACAATGCATAAAGTAAAATGAGAAGGAACAAAAAGCGATTCTAAGCAACCTTGTCCTTCACTCCAAGAAGACCTCGCAACTGTGCAAGTTTTTGCTTGTTGAAGATTTTGTGGAAGTTGTAGATATCTGCACATATATGATGAAGTATATGCACCATTGATATGTCCACACATATCCACTTTATCATCTTGGAATAAAGAATATCCAAATAAAGTTTGGATGAAACTTTGAAAACCGTGTTGTCTTTTCCGAAAAGATGTTGAAATTTTGTTGATTTTAAAAATATCATAACTTCACTTCCCGGACACCGTTCCGGAGGATTTGGTTTTTGAAATTGAATATTTTCTTGAGAGGAATTCAAATATCCAATTTGTTTCTGCAAATTGTTCTCAAAAAATATCATAATTAAGTCTGATGTGCGTGGCTCCCTTTTTGTCTCCTGAGATGCATGCATTGCGCATGGAAAAGTGTCTCCATGTGACTCCTGAGATGCATACTGTAATGTACCTCAAAAACTATCTAAAAAAAATATTTTGTGTTTGTACATTTATCCTTAATAGCTTTGATATTCAAGAAAGGTAGGCTTTCTATTATATTGCTTGACTTTGAAAGTTTACTAGAGTCCTTACTGTCGTTGACTGTCATTACCACCCAAATTAAAGTGTTTCAAATCAGCGATATAAGAATTTCTTACTCCACATTTCAATGTGTATTTAAAGTCCTGTAATTATAATTAATTTCCTATATGTTTGTACCTATAACCATTGCCATAAGCTTAAAATACAAATGAATTTGGGATCTATGGCCTAAGCCTTATGTGTTAGACCATACACATATTCACACAATACGATCAAACAAACTTAGGTAAAGAGTAGAGCGTTAGATTTTACTCCTCTGTGAAATGTTTTAATATAAGCAAACCCATTTATTTTAAAAGTATCTGGATAAGGGATAGTGGTTAGGTAAGGCCTTCCAGGTAAACTCAAAGTACAAATATGCTATAAACCTTTTCCCGTGTTAGTAATCCCATTCGGCTCCACCTGTCCAAACTATAGCGTCAACTGTACATTGTATTAACTACATTCATTGTGATTTAGGGTTAAAGGTTTCCATGAGTCACACAGGCACTTCCTTAATCCGTAGCCCATTGAATACCAAAGGAGGGGTAGGTCTAATGATCATTTAATCCTGGTAAGGGCATTAAAGGGGGTAGGGTACATGCTAAAGTTGAGGCCATCACCTGACCTGTTATCCAATATGGGCGTGCCAAGTCTATCTCATCACTTGGTCATACGTACCCACAGACCTTATTCTCTGATGAAAGGGTTCGCTAGGTTAATGGATTTTTGTTGTGGGGAGGTTCCCGAGAAGTCTAGCTCCGTGACTCTGATTTCTTGGCGAAGGGAAACAGCTGTGAGGATTTTTTCACAGTGGAGGCGACATCTCTATCTAACCCACTGGTAAGATTCTTGTTATTTCTGCATCTCTAGTCGTAGATTTGTGGCCAAGTTCTCTTTCTCTTGTAACCCCATGGATTAACCTACGGGCCATAGTGATTATACTGTCTGTAAGTATTTATTCCCTCATTTCCAAATCTCCAGGAAAGATTCTGGACATTCCTCGCCTCTGATAAGTAGTTTTATTACCGCGTTCTTATCTATTTAGAAAATCCCGAAAAGGGCTTGATACCTCGTTCCTTTGTTTCCTTGGTGTTTCATAAGTAGATTGATTTTAGGAAGTGATGTTCCCGCTCTAATTCACTATCCTGTATCATCGTTTGGTATTGAGATTTTGCGGGAGTTTTCTAGGATCCCACTCAAGAAGTTAAGTTTATTAGGGTGAGAGTTACACTGTAATTGTAGTATTTCCTTGTCCATATTAAATGAATTTTTTTTCGTAGGCTCTAAATTCCCGTCGTGGCTGGTTATACTTCGATTAGTATATGAATAATGTTTTCCCAACCCATCTTTACTCATCCTCCTCAAAGAGCCCTTTCTCTTGTATACCATCCTCTCCAATAACCCATAACCCCAAAGAGAAAGCCCCAAAAAGAACCTTTCATAAATCTATTTTCTAAATATTGATTTAGCGGTACCTCTCAGGTTCGAAAGCCTTATATCATGTAACTGGTAAATATTTACGAATTTTGTATTGACTTACCGTGGTCTGTCACTAGGCTAAATCATTTTTTGTTACTTTAATCCCTTTTTTTTGTTATTTTTAAAACCGATTCCTGTATTTCACATTAGGCAATTTCATATTAACTGTGTTTCGATTTTATCTCCTTACGAAGATTTCGTCTATTATATTATCTGTATCTCATCTGTATCTCGGTAACTAGACTATATTCAAACACTGTTTAATGTCTTTGGAATCGGTGCTGGAACTACTATTATATTTACGAAAACCATAATTTCTTGCATAACCTCTTTCTTGAACTGGATGTTGTAACTAAAGATGGGGCCCTATTTTGATGCGAGGGTACCCATCAATTTAATCAAGCTCGCTCCTCCCCTTCAGTTGGTGGACGACCATTGTTGGGAAATGGAATATGCCCACGACAAATCCAATATAAGTATAGGTTTTGTCAAGTGATATATTTCCATTCTGTGGATAATTTCATTCACCCTTCTTTCGTGTAGTACTAATATTTCAACGGTATATTTAGTTACTAATATTTCAATGGTACCATCTTGCAGAGTCCTTGTTAGTGTACAATTTTGGATATCCACACCCATCCCTGGCAAGAAAGGTACTCGAGTTCCGTGCCCGTAACCCTCTTTGTCTCATTCTTTTAGTTATAGAGGAAGGGCATGGTCCCTTTCCAGTCCTTTTATTAACAGTGTAGCTTTGTTCCGGTTTCAGTACCGTTTGATTGAGGGTAACTCGTCTTGTGATGGTAATTTCTATCATTGGAATAAAAAACAGTATGGGGTATTTATTTGTTTAAAATCTGGATGAGATATGTAACATATTTCTTAAAGCATTTCAGGGTTTCCCTCTCGCCTACTTGTAATGGCATATTGGTTATTTCATTAGTTTAAAATACTAACGCCATATTGGCTTCTTCCAAGAAAAGGATTTTGAATTGAAAACAGGTGCTCGACTATTGCCGACTATATGTATATCTTATCTGTAGTTAACTCCAGATAGCATGATGGTAAATAAATTCAATTTGCACTTATACTGTAATCGTGTTAAAGGCTTCCCCTTTTGATTTCTAGGTGATTATGTTGTTATTTATACAGTTATGAATTTATCCAGGAGTATGAGTAAATCATGTGAAGTTTTGGGATGTCCCTTTTTCCTTGGGCCTTCACGCCTCTCGTGATTAGTTCTGGTAATTAAATTGTGTTAACCGATTCACTCCAAATATAAATTCCAACATTTCGATTTGTGGTCCCATAGACCCATTCGTCCTATAAGTTTTGCATTAAACACTGGTTGAAAAATGTCTAAATGTTGTGGGTTTTCTATAATAATTCTGGAAATTTGCAAGGTCACTTCCATATTATATATATATATATATATATATATATATATATATATATATATATATATATCTTAGGCACTTGCGATTATAGTTATCTCCTAACAATCATGACTGTTCAGTTGGTACATGGTGTTGGAGCTGCCCTTGTTTTAATTTTTGCCCTTCACAATTCTCAATTTTTTATACTTGAAATCTAGAGATGGCCTTTTGAATTTTTCCCTCCGAGACTATGAAAATCCTACAACCTTGTCATTTAAACAACGATGCTTTTCCACTCTTGAAACAAGTCAACTTTCATAAGATTGCTCGACTCTTTTATTTTACTTCAGGATCTCGCGAGTCGGACACTATAATCCAAGAGTTCACACGCCCCGAGTCGTGAAACGGAGAAATCGTTTTAAATTTTCACTCAGGATAGTAGCCAGTGTAAAATCTTTAACTCAGTGGTTAGACGTCATCAGGGTTTCACGCCTCGGCGTTCGCCAACTTTGATTTTTTATTTTTACAGCCCTGAGAGCTGAGAACACGAGGTTCTTCTGAGCTAACCCTAGTCAAAAAACTAAAGGAAAAAAGGCTAACCGTGGTCAAAGTATGTCCTCAGCATTTCACCACTCGGCACTATCTTTTCAAAAGTTACGGTGCCTAAAACCCCGACTCACGAAGTCGCGATGTAATTATGGCATGATTAATTAGTCGCCTAATCTAATATTTTCTTCCCTTTAATTGAGCCTTAACTATCTCCATCTCGCGGTTTCGCGACTCGGCGTACTAATCCCCTAAAAACAGATCTTCGAAGTTACGAGTTACGATAAAGTGAATAAAACAATTATGAAATTAATTATGCCTCAAATCCTGATTACATTCGATTAAACCAAACTCGGTCCTCGCGGTCTCGAGGGTTGGAAACTCAAAATGTTAACAGAAGATTTACGAGATAACGAATGGTGAGAAATTCATTTACATGGATAGATTTAGATTAATTAAGTTTAATCAAGACTTATCCCGAGTTTCGATGATTGTACGAATTCTCGAAGGAGCGCTTTCTTTCCATGTGCCAACTGACTTTTAAACCGCCAAAAAATTATGACATTAATGGGAAGATAGGGTAAATCTATGTGTAAGATGTGATTTTTACGGCATAAATTCACTTCTAATCTCGAATTGACAAGCTTGTTTTGAAAGGTACCATTTTTTTAAAATATATGCAAGAGCTGCGTTTCATTATGCATTTTTCATAGCACGCGGAGCTAATCGTTTGTGAGTTAATAACTTTCTGCATGTATACGCAGTTCTATCGAAGGAGAGAAAAAACGCAAACTCCTTCCATGGCTCCGCGAAAAGAAGCAAAGAAAAATGTCGAGTTCGCGGGACAAGGCTCAGACAATGTCTCTGACACCTCACCCCAAAGTGTCGACTCGATCCCCGACTGGTCATTTGTGTCAAACGTTATGCAAGCAGAATTGGTAGATTACTCAGACGATTCCGACGACAACGAAAGGGATGATATACACACCAAGTACAAGCTACTCGTTCAATATGGGATGTATAGAGTAGCAACTAGGCCACGGTTGCTTCCATATTACGACATGATCCGATGGGCGTTGGACTACGTAGACTTTCCTACCAGGACGATCATGAATAGCCAGCGAGTCACTGTCGAGACTTTTAGGCCCAAGAATTTACAAACCATGTATAAGCTACCCGCGACGTATGAATATACATATGGTGTTGAGTTCCTGGATGAATTCAAAAATAAAGAGTTCACCCAGTACGACAAAACCATGCCGGGTTTGATAAAGGATTGGGTTTCAAGCTCCGCGAAATTCAGAGCAAATGACCAGGGCGTCTATTCTATCGCTTCTTTGGAGCCACAGTATAAATATGTGGCCATGATGACATGCAGGCTATTTGGGAGAGAAGACACATTGCATTTTTACATTACGTGGGTGCCTCTCATGTTCCGGTTTGCCGAAGGTGGCTCGTTTAATTGGGAAAAGATACTCTCGGACAGCTTGGCCAATAGGGTCACAGAGTATCGGGAGCAGAAGGTGAGTGGGAGACTGTCCTCGTTTTTCATGTCAGAATTTAGTATGGACATGGTATGTTCCATGATGCCATTCCCCTTGATGAGATGGGCTTGGAATCCACTCCAATAAAAACCCGTGCATGAGTATCACGACAAACTATGGGAGAATAAAGCAAGAAAATTCACTTATGAGATTTTTAACTGGGTGATGGTTCCCCTGCATATCGCCATTTTTGGGCACCCACCACCTCGTATCTCGGACGACATTGCAACAGGTCTGAGTGGCATAGCGGATTGGTATGTGGAGGCAGAGTTTTCATATTTCAGAGTTTTTGGGGCTTTCGTTCCCCCTCATGCGTTGCCCTTGTTCATCCCGGACAAGATGGCTTGTCGAGAGGTCACCTGGCAAACGGTAATTGGCGGGGTGAGAAAAGAACTCAAGGTTTATTCAAAGAAGGTATGGCCTTCTTTTCCCATTTGGCTGAATTCTTATTCTTTGTTAGATTTCAGGCATGCCAAAGCGGAGGCTACAGCCCTGGAGGACCTAAGTTTGGTCTCCATCGAACTCAAGAAGCATGATCCACAGAGGGTTGTGAGTAACCATTTGGCTCAGTGTGGGCTCAAAATATTTGAGCATGAAAGTTCACCCTCGGACGATGTTTTCCGAGGGGCGAGATCTTATGAAGAAGTGCTAGCCCAGATCCAATCATTAGCACCTGAAGACACATAATCTGTATTAAAATTCCAAGAATATAGACGAAGATGTCTCCCCGCTGTGTTGGGAGGTTCGGCTGTTTCCAAGACAAAACAGAAGGATGCTGAAGATTATGAATATTTATAACCTTGGAAAACACCAAGAAGGGGAACAAATGAGGAATCCCGAAGCAAAAGAGAAGACTCCGGACCCGCCAAGGAAATAGAGTTCGGAGGCTGAAATAAAAATTCCAGGCCCACCAACGAAATAAAAGTCGGAGACTGAAACAGAGATTCTAAGTACGCCAAAGGAGCAGAATCCTGTCGATACTCCAAGATAGTCAGCAAAACAAATAGGAGATCCCATCACCTCGGTCATTCCATTGCAGTCGGCACAGGGAAATGTCAACGAGGGATGGATATTTGATGAAGAACTGAGGCCCATAAGAGCAGAGGAACTCCCTCCAAATGAGTTCTTTTTTGATAAAAAGAGGAATGCGGTAGTGAAAATAGAGTTCTATCAAGGAGGAGGGTCCACTGCGAAAAAATATAAAATCATGACCGATGTAAAAGACAAGAAAAGTGACCAACTCGCCACTGAAATCGTGGGAACACTAGGGGCGTATGCTTCGGCAAATCAATTCTTAGTTGGGCTTTTGAATAACCAACTAAAAAGGAAAAATTGCCTAATCAGGACCCTCGAGGCTAGATTGGCTACAGCCGCAGAGAATGCGAAAGGCCAGGCCAGTGTAGAGCTAGAACATGCCAGAGTGGCCGACAAGAAAGAAATAGAGATGCTCAAGGCCAAGCTTGAGAAAGCACAGTTGATGGTCCAAGATGGTCAAGTGCAGGTGAGCCAATAGAGAAATATGATTGAACAGTTGTAGTCTCGGGCAGAAATCGCCGAGAGCAGAGAAATAGGCATTGGCATATTTAAATCCCGAGCCAGCGAGATTCAGGGAAAAATCTTTTCGACGCAGCAGAATTTGCTTGCCAGGATAAGAGAGATCCGGGAGAACTGTCTGTTGGTGAATCAGGTTTCCAAGAACCTGATTGCCAGGGAAAGGGAGGTCGAAGTGGCTCGGGTCGCTTTCCAGGATGCGGTAATAGCCACAAATAACAGGTTTTCAGCATGTGCTCCCGGGATTTCCATCCCAGAACAAACCAGAGGCAATATTCTGTTGAAATATTGGGAGCATAACATTGCCCTGGGCAAGGAACAAGCCCAAAAGGTAACCCATTCTTTAGAAGAAGCTTTTAATTCCATAGACGGTGAACTGTTGGGTATTGACAGCCGAGGCGATGCAGAAGCATTGATGCAAATGAATGTAGAACAGATCTCACTCGATCTTAGGGAAAGAGATGAGAGAGATTCGGTCAACATCTCTCAGATAGATACGGTGGACATGGCCAAAATTGATAAGCACGTGATCAAAACTAGTGCACAGTTAAGTGCTCTCGATATCATCGGTGCACAAATGGAGGACAAGCTACAGCAGTTAACCCGAGAATGTTACTTCGTCGAGGCCAGTTGTCAAGCAGAGCCTTCTCAGCTCGTATCTCACCTTGTAGAAAGATGTAATGCCTGTATCGAGTCCGCGCGAAGACAAGTACCTAGCAATTAGTGAAGACAGATTAGGGGAGATAGAGCGATTGCTCTCTCCTCTGTCATAACTGAAATTTTGTGACCATTGAGATTCTACCTGCTTTGTAGAAATTGTATAAATATACCCCAGAGAGAAATACACCGGGCTAGACCCTTTTTGAGATTTTGTAATAGAGTTTTTGCATTGACATTTAATACAAGCAGATCAGAGATTCTCAATTCCGTCACTTCTGTATTATGAGTTTGCTCTCTTGTTCCTCATTTTCATTTTCAATTCATTTTCATAATTGATTTTCTTCGTTATACTTTAGTACTACCACTACTATAATGATTAAATTTGGGTTTTCTGTGATTGTTTATTGCCTTTCCTCTGCACCAGCTATCAGCTGTGTAAGACCAATTTGCAGTTTCGGAATTCTACATGCATTTTTTGCTACATCAGTTATTTTCTTAAATATTTTCTTCTTTCGTTTACTTTGTAAGACTTTCCCTTGATAGGAACCTGACACCGTAAACGGCTTAATGTTTTTCCCCCATCTCGCCCCTTTGATTAAGATATAATACAGTTATGGGAATGAGCCTTCGATTTGCATCTATCTTTAATACTACAACCATGAATTCTCTTCTATAAAACCAAACTGAGACAGCACTCACTTTTTCTTAACAGTTCTCTTACCAGTATTGTTCCCCCATGACAGTTTCTACACCAACTCAACCCAACGTTGAACCCAGATTATTGAACCAAATCCATATCGCCTTGAACCTTTTCAACACTATCCTTAAAACAGCCACTAATTGGGCCGAGCTTTAACAATCATGGGCAGCCATTGAACGTGACATAAATATTCAGGAGCAGTTCGAAGCCAGACAACCCCCATGAATAAATCTCCCTTAGAATCTTCTCTGAAGGTTGACATTTTCCCTTCTCCTTATCCTACCCACTTTCGGATTCCTTGACACTGTACTTTTGAGCCTTAAGTACAGACTCAGGAACAACACATGGAAGAAATATTGGTTAATTACACTACTGTTGCTCATACCTTTATATACCAGAAAGTAAGTATATGTCCATATATATATATACACACACACACACACTATGTAGTTTCCATTTGAATTCAATACGTAGGTAACTCCAATCTGCATTACAATCTATTTGTGGGGTTTTCATCTACAATGTTTTATCTTACTATAGTAGTAATCCAAACCACAGAACAAATCTTCAAGGAGACTTGACTAGGCATATCCTTTCAGCTAGTATTCTTATGGGAATTAGTATTCATAACAGTAATACGATGCAACAAATGTAATCCATTCCGAACTAGTGTAGAGACATTCTAGCAGTTCCCAAGTTCAATAGGATGCATTCAATCTTTCGTCCTTAATATTATTTCTAGTTAGAATTAACAGATGCATTCTATCAAGTACTTAACCATATAACATTCAACTAGAGAAGGGATAGAAATAACATATCTGAAAAAAAAATTGTTGAAAGACAAAGGGACATCCATGTTCCTCCCAACCGTAGAACAGGGAAGCCAAAGTACTTACCCGGCTCACCCCCTAGCTTGACCATGAATCCATGAGGGTGAACTTGGAAAACCTTCTCCTCAACAATGTCCTACAGCTCCAACAGATTCCTCTTGCCTCACACTCAATCAGTAGTGTTCATAATAGCAAGTAAATCAATAGTCTCCTTCCCTAGCATAATTGGCAGCATCCTTCCTCCTCACATATGCTATTTATCCAAAAAAATATTTTTGGCCTAGGTCTTTTTCCCTCCCTTGGGAATTTTTGCAGCTTTGTAAATCCCTGATTTTCAGGGGCTGCCAATGGCCAAATATTTGATTTTCCACTTGTAACAATCAACCCAAAGGTAGTTCCAACATGTTCCCCACTCATGGAGTCATGGTCAGCTGATTTTAACATGGCTATTCCATTTGTTCTCCTGCAATCAATATAAAATATTTTGTTTTCCCACAAGTGTCATAGTCAAATAGTTAGTTAGGTCAAATCAGATCTATGCCTAATAGTCATAATAATTAATTACAATTATCAAATTCGAAATTGTCAAAAATGGCAAAAATTTTCCAAATTCGAATTTACTAAAAGCGGAATAATTTTCCAAGAAATTTAAATTTTGAAATTACTTTATTTTTGGGGACGTCACATCCTTCCCCCCTTCAATAAAACACTGTCTTCAGTGTTCATTCCTTTCTTGGAATAGGATTGGCTTAGATTTCCACAAATCTCCCTCCAACTCCCAAGTGGCCTCCTCAGGACTAAAGTGCTTCCATTGCACCTTTACCTAAGCGACGACTCTGTTCCGAAGTGCTATTTCTCTCCGGTCCAGAATGAGCAAGGGTTCCACCTAGAACTCGCCTTCGGGTTCGAATTGCACCAAGTTACAATCAATCATATGAGTAGGGTCATGAATATACTTTTTCAACAAAGAAACATGAAATACATTATGAATTCTTAAATTAGCTGGAAGCGCAAGTTGGTATACTACAGGTCCAATTTGAGCTAGTATCTTGAAGGGCCCACAAAACCTTGGTGGCATCTTGGCACAGTTCCCTAACTTCAACGAGCTTTTTCGGGCTTTGACCTTCAAATAAACATGGTCTCCCACTTGAAATTCCAAGTGTCTTCTTTTCTTATCTACATAGCTCTTTTGTCTGTCATGTGCTTCTTTCAAGTTCTGTTGTACCTTTCTTACCATGTTCTCCATTTCTTAGAGCATCTCTGGTCCAACCATGAGTCTATCAGTCGGGTTATCCCAGCTAATTGGAGTCATACACTTTCTGTCCTATAGTACTTTGAAAGGGCTCAACTTAGTCGAAGTTTGGTACCCATTGTTATATGCAAATTCTACCAAGTGCAGGTAGTCTTCCCACTTGCTCGGTTTTTTTCTTATGTACATGCGGATCATATCCTCTATGATTTGGTTTGTCCTTTCAGTCTGTCCATCCATTTGTGGATGATAAATCGTACTGAAATTCAAGTTAGTATTTATCCCTATAAACAATTCCTTCCAAAAAGTGGATGTAAATTTTACGTCTCTATCTGAAATCACCATTTTAGGAATACCATGCAGTCTAAAAATTTATTTCATGAATATTTCAGCAATGTTTATAGCTTTAAAAGTAGACTTTACATGAATAAAGTGTGCATACTTACTGAGTTTATCGATTACAACCATGATAGAATTATTCTGTTTCTGAGTTTTAGGCAAACCTGTTATAAAGTCCAGCGATATGGTCTCCCATTTCCATTCTGGTACTGGTAATGGTTGTAATAGGCCGACTGGATGCTGGTGTTCGGCCTTAACCTGCTAACAATCTTGGCACCTAGCCAAGTACTCTATTGTTTCGCCCTTCATATTAGGCTAGTAAAATAGTTTTGTAAGTGTTGTTACTATTTTATGTTAACCTGGATGGCCAAAATACGGTTTCTTATGGACTTCGTCCAAAACTGTTAATTTTAACTCTGTCGAATCTGGTATGTAAAGTCTATTTTTAAATCGTAATAGTCCCTTCTTGTCGATACTTAGATCTGGTTTATCTGAGTTTGTGTTACTATTTTGTAATTTTTCTATTATCTTAGTGTAATTTTTGTCGTTAATGCCTATCGTCCTTATTCTTTGCTCCAGATCACTTTTTGCCCTGCTGATATTTATCTCAAATAACCCATGGACTCTTCTGCTTAAAGCGTCTGCTAATTTATTTTCCTTACCGTTGATGTGTCTGACTTCGAAGTCAAATTTTCTCAAGAAGGCTATCCATATTGCTTGTCTTGCATTAATATCTGGTTGGCTAAACAGATATTTTACCCCGCTATTATCCATCAATAGTAGAAATTTTCAGCCCATTATGTAGTCTCGCAACATTTTTAAGGTGTGTATTACCGTTGCCAATTATAAGTCATGAGTGACATAATTTCACTCGTGTTCTTTTAATTTGTGGGACTCATAACAACTAACGTGTCCTTCCTAAGTTAGGACACCACCTTGTAATGAACCTCAAATTTATCATAAAAAAAAAAAAATCTTTGGTGCATTATTTACCAATTATCTTCGTTAAATCAAAATGCATGATGGTTACTTACCTTTTGCTTTAAATGGCCTTATGTCATACTAACTTAACAATTAAGAGAGGTTCCAATTTTTGCTTTGAATGACCTTATTCCCTCTCTAACTTAACACTTAAAAGAGGATTCCAATGTTCACAAGTAATTTTCCAATTCATGCGTTACTATATAGATATTAGTACCATAAACGTACCTACCTCTACAATAGGAGTTGAGTTTATTGTTCCCTGGTTAAGAGAATCGGGCTATTTGGATTTTGCACACAAGTTTATATTCCTGGGAGTTAATACTTGTACCCTTACCTAGTTGTGTCAACATCAGAATTTAAATCCTTAATGTAGTATGAATCAGGAGTAGGTTTAAAATTATTAATGATGAAGTATGCATCGTTTTCAATGTGATTTCTCCGATGGTTTCACTTTAGTTATGATGAAGTTAGTTTTCACCATAACGATTTGAATCCCGACCAAAGCTGCACAAATCCTCTACATAAATAGATAACTAAAACCTTCTTTCCTGTTAGGATAATGGAAGGATAACTCGAATGACAATAGTTTAACGTCTAATTAGTTTCACTAGATAATCATGGATTGACTTCTATTATTTTCGCATCATCAGCATTAAAGGAGATGGATGTACCTGTCAGGAGAAATTAAGGCTCTGTCTTGAAATTAATTAGGGCCCTCTTAATCCTCAATCTCGATGATTTTCCACCTATTCTTTCCAATCCTGTCATGCCAACGTTGCCCTAGCACATGGGTTGTACCTTCCGTGCTGTAAAGAGCGGTACTCTACCCTCTTAGGTTTTTGCAGTATTTCTTCTGCCCTTGTGACTTTGAAGGAGAGGCTCTGTATTATGCATTTCTCCACAAGAACAAACTACCACCCTCTGTGGGCAACTTTGGTGAATCGATGGCAACAACCAACTACCTGGTAAGTTTTCTAAGAGAATTGTCGTGTCTCAAATCGAAACAGAGTTCAATAATTGATTCGTAGGAAAGAAAACATTTACTCCCTATAACCTTTACTGTGATTTTAAAGGCCTCCTTTACTCCAACAGTTATATTCAGAGCCTACACATTACTTTGATGTTGGTATTGACTGTAGAAGAGGTTTCTGATGTATTCAAGAGTCACTACTCTTTACCTCTATGAGCCCCAAGGTCATTCCTTGTGTCTACTACTTATGTCCCATGGAATTAATCCCAGTTCATTCCTTCGTGTTTACCCTATGACTAGTAACTATATGTGGAAGTAACTCAGAATAGTTCAGAAGAGTCTATTTTTTACATCGTGTCAAGGTTCCAGGAAGAATAGAGTCGAATTTATCTCTTAGCATCTCTATTTTCTTTTCTGTGACTGATGCATATTATTTGTAGTAAAGTGGTGGTTAACTGGGAGTTTATCTCTCATTAAGTTAGGGACTTTTCGCGGGAACTTCTATTGACTTTGTGTGCGATTCCTTTCCTTATATTATTCATTTCTTGTTCGTAAAAGATTTATAATGAAATATTTAACTCTTGAATTCATAATGCTATTTTTTTTTTAAGGTAATTGTTAAATTTGGTATAAATGGAGTTCTCTGTATTAATGGTGGGACTTTGCCTATTGCGAGGGTACCCAGCAGACATTCCAGGGTCCATCCTCCCCTCGTCCAGGGTCGATTACAATACCAGGGCACGACAACTGGAGTTTGGCTCCTAAGTTAAGTATTCCTGGCATAGCTATGGTTATCAATTTACCTTTTGATTCTACATTTCAAATCCTACTCTGTACTGTACTAATGTTTTTTTGTGATGATCAAACGTAGGTATGCCCCTTTCATGGCGTAGGTACCAGCCTCGACCCATTATGACATAGATACTCGAGTTTCGAAATAGTGGATCTCAACTTTCTTCTTAAATTCAAAGCATGGAGGTCATGATTCTATTCGTAGCTTTCTCTCGTTAAAAGTAGCTTTTCCCCTGCTCTGATTTCCTATGCCGGATGTCTGAGGGTTACGCCTTGTTTTGTTTTTGTTATTATCAGTTCAATTAAGGAGATATGTACAGTCAAGCGTGATGTAGTGAAAAGACTGATATTCAAAAACTCGAATTGGCGAAACGCAGATCTAAGTTTACTATTGGGGAACTCTTAAATATGTTATGCTTAGTATTGGAGGGACCTTACTTTTCTATTTGAAGATATTTTATCCTTCGTCATTCTGTATAATACTTCTGCAATTTAATGTATTCGGGAAATCTCTATTTCAGTTATGATAACCACCATCTCTTGATTAATGTCTGTATTATATGTTTCGTGTTAATGCAATTCTTAATTTTTGAATTTACCCCAGAGGGGATTGATCAGAGGCAGGGTTTCACATCTCCAGGCTTCTATGTTTTTTTTTTTACTCTTGCCTTTTGATCCATTGCATCTTTGGAATTTAATTGGATTTATACAGTAAATTACTAAAATAGTTTTCTATGAAATGCGAAGCCAATTTCAAAGGACATCCTAAGTCATACAAATGTTTGTCTGAGGTAATATAGTTGTTATAGCCATGAAATCAAAGAATTTATGTGTTTCTCTCTGCATGTTGTATGATATAATCGAATTGGGATACCTTACCCTTGTATAGGAAATAGAACCCGCACACAGCACATATAATATGCGCCATGCATCGATAATGTATCAGTGAAATTGTTATTCGCTTCCCTAGAATGTGATACTAGCATGCATATCTCTTCTTTCGGGTAATGATTGTTCGTATAATTATATCGTTAAGCTTAGGGTAACCTTGGCTCTTTGATTTCGTTCATTCCCATATGTGTCATTATTTTGGTTCTACTCAAGCTCGACTATATACATATCTTTGTCTAGGAATTCAATTGTAGAATTAAATGTATGCTTGCAATAGATTTGTTTGTTCGTTGTTACATATTTGTTTCTAGTTAACAATTTAATTTCGGGAGACATTTCCATAATTAATCCTACAAACTATTTGTTTATTCTATGAGGGTATCAAATATTTATATTTACAAACAGGTTCTAAATCCATGGTAGGGGTACCAGGGGATGATTCCAAAAATGATATCTAAGCTATTCGATAATAAAGTGGACTGTACATTTCCTGTAATCGAATAGCCTTTGTCTAGATTATTGAATGCATACCAAGTTTAAGGATTTCACTATATCAATAACCAATTTCATCCCACATAGACATTAATACTAAAATTC
>ML869374.1:20594-39123 GCA_009831015.1 Picea engelmannii | reverse complement strand
GTATTTGTCGCAAGTTGCCACGATTTTTTGTCGCACATACAACATCTGCGTCGTAAGTTTTTGACTTGTCATAAATTTTCGTCGCAATTGCGACGAAATTTCGTCGTAATTGCCACGGTTGTTCGTTGTACTTGCGACGAGGTTTCGTTGTAATTGCAACGATGCATAGGGTTAACCGAACGTGAAGGTGGTGACACGTGGAGAGCTAATTTCGTCGATGTTTCCATGCACACCTGGATCGTCGATAGAGTGACAAAATTATTCCGACGAAAAAAAAACTCGGCTTTTGTGGAAATTGCGACGGATAAGTGTGGCAATATCAACGAAAAACCGTCGCAAATTTGGTCATATGTACTAGTGTGAAGAGCAGACTGCTCTGATACCACTGATCCAGATTTATGAGCAGAACGAAATGAAACACATATCTATAACATTACCACATATATACATAGAACAATAATAGAGATACAATGGAACTTAACTTCTATTGAATAATAAATTTGTTGAAACTATAAAATGCAGAATGAAAACAATCTTACTCGAATGGTGGTAGCTAATCTTTGAGAAGAGATGTGGCGGCTACGCGCATTCATCAGAGCCCATTACAATGAGGCCTCCAGGCCTTTTTAGCATCAAGAAGTAAACATAAAACCCTAGACATCCAAAACCCTAACCCTAGGAGATGAAGCGCCAATAGTCATGTGGGCCTCGATGGGGTAAGTTGGTACATCAACTTCGTGAAGTCGTAACTTTTGCATATGATATTCGCTTTAGGCGCACGATATCCCGTTGGAAAGGTCTATTTGGGGACTACACACTTTGTCATCACACCCTAACTTAATATATAGTGTGATTGTGGTGAGCCCGAGAAATGTTGTTTAGGGCCTCAAAACATCCCAAGAAGTTTAGGACTTGAAGAGCTAGAAAAAAACTGCAAAGATAAAAACTATAACTACCAAGATGAAAGTTGTATGTGAGCCAGCTGGAAGAGGTGGGTGGCCAACGATATCCACCTGGATCAATCCCTTTGCTACTAGGCGAGCTTTGTTATTCTCTACCTTACCTTCTGAAAAATTCAAATTCTTCTTAAACACCTATTTTCTACCAATAGGTTTTCTTCGAGTTGGCATCTCAAGTAAATACCAAGTCTCATTTTTATTCGAGGCATCAATTTATTCAACCATGGACTTATTCAAAATTTTAGTATCCTTTGAATCCACTGCTAGGATCATCATTAGTAACATATAGAACGAAACTATAACAGAAAGTGTGCGGGGTATACCTTTATGGTTTCCTTTTTTCCTAAACTGATCTCCTTAATGTTGGAGTCTGAGGTTCTTCCTCTTTTGTTTCATCTTCTTTTGTTGAGTCAAATTATCCCCCCCTCCAAATAAAACACTATTGTCTCTAGTTCTTCCTCCTTTGGTTGGACTTCTCAATCAGAAACAACTTTAACATCTCTAAATACAACATCTCGATTGTAATTTTTCTTCTTTGTTAGTGGTTTCCAATGTTTACAACCTTCTATACAATATTTATAGCCAATAAAGATACATTTTTAAGCTTTATGATTAAGCTTAATCATATTTTCCCTTGGAACATGCACATAAGCATCACAACCAAAAACTCTGAGATGTTTAAGAGAGAGTTTTTTTACCAGTCCATGCCTCATGCATAGTTTTGTCAACCAATGCTCGTGTAGGTGATCGAATTACCAAGTAGCATCCAATATTCACTGCCTCTACTTAGAATTCTTCTGATAACCTTGCACCACTGAGCATACTTCTTGCCTTTTTTTTTATCAATGTATTATTCATTCTTTCTACAACTCTATTATGTTGAGGTGTGTTTGAAGTAGTCGTTTTCCTTGCTATTCTACACTTCTTATAGAATTCCTCAAACTCATTTATGCATAACTCTCCACCATTATTTGTTCTCAACACCTTTATTTTATTCTCTATTAAGTTATCTAGATGAACCTTAAACCCTTTAAATTTGTCGACAACCTCARATTTCTTTCGAAGGAAATAAACTCATGTGTTCCTTGAGAAATAATCTCTGAATGAAAAATGATACAAATTTACCCAGTGAAGGAACACGAATAGGTCCAAACACATAACTATGTATTAATTTTGACATTCCTTTTGCTCTTAGATAACACGACCACGTGTCATAGTGGTAGCATTTAGATAACACGACCACGTGTCATGCGAGTACGTGCCCGACTAGTTGTTGATTCCGCCAATCACAAAAAAAATGTTCATGTCTTTGATGTCATAGCATTGCAGGGATGGTAGGGGTCCTATCTTCTTCATTTCTACCAAAGAATAGAACAATTACACCCATCATTAGTAGTGCTTCCTAACAACTTGTACCTAGTTCGAATCCAAATTCCCTTGCGCGATACCATTGCTCCAACCATATTGCATGTGTCTTTGTCAAATATAGTATGAATGCCTACATCACTCAACTTACTTACAGATATCGAGTTTCTAGCAATATTTGGAATGTGTAGAACCCCAAGGAGAGTTCTAATCCTTCCATATTTGAGTGGCTACTTTACCCTTCCATGTCCCGTGATTTTGGTTGTCGAGTCATCTCCTAGGAAAACATCACCTCCATTGTACTTTTTGTTACCCGCCATTTCTAGGGGTAACTAAGGAGATGATGTCTCGAGGCACTCAGGTTGCAGACATGGAGTACCGAGAGATATACCAACAGGCAGAATCCCCACATCACACCACTCATCACCATGAGATCGATGGTTGCACCATTCACCACACCATCTTGGCTCATAGAGGGCGATAGGTCTTGCTCCATGAGGTAACAAGCCTGGTGTTGTGGTAAGTGCCATTTTAATAAATGAAGCATTTTGATATGTTGCAAAGGGTCCTTTCTTGATTTTGAAAACGTTTGCTTGGAAATTATGCTCTTTGCCTTGTTTCACCCTGGTGGTTAACATTGTTGTCCTAGTAAGTGGTCAATCTTGAGGAAAGGGTTGCTATTGGGGGGTCTCCTTGACGAGTCATCGTACCGCTCCCACACATATTTGCCACTTTCCATGTTTCTTTCCCTTTGTTTCCTCGTCTTTTGGGTGTTTAAGCCACATTGACCCAAGAAGGGCTTGTACTTCTTTTCATGAGAAGATTGGGTTGAAGTCCTAGAGGCTTGTAGCTGGCAAAAGATAAAATCCAATCATAAATCTTCTAGATGCTCACCCAGGGATCCCAAGAATAATGAAATGTTTCTCACAAGAATCAAGGGACCTGGAAAAAGAAGGAGTTGAACATGAAGATGTTATGAGGAAGCTACTAGCTACATCTCTTACTGAAGATACCCAGAGGTGGTTCAAAGGCTTACCTAACAATCACCTAACATCATATGAATATTTCACCAAGTTGTTCAAAAGTAGACGAGCAACAAAGAAGGATGACAGAATGCTAATGAATCAGTTCAACTAGATTAAGGAGAAGGAGAACGAGACAGTGAGTGAATTTGACACCGGATTTGATAAACTACATAGCCAAATCCTAAAGGGTTTGTTCCCATCTGAAGCAGTTTTCTATCTTCTATGTGTGAATGCATTTGAGGAGAAATTTGGTTTCATCCTAAGGGATAAGAAACTCAAGACTTTAGAAAATGCCAAAGAATACAATGTAGAAATTGAAGAGTATATTCTTTACTCCAAGATTGAGCTGTTTCAGTATCCTCGCACTCAGACGAAAGCAAAGACGACAACAAACAATGCGTTGGATTCAATAACTCTTCTAGATCAGAAGTTTGATCAAATGAATGCTCAGTTCATCCAAACTCAGAATCAGGTCTTGAACCGATTGACAACTTTGGAAAGAAATCAATCTTCTCTGATACCTCCATTCGTTAGACAACAAAAGGATGCTACAGGTTGGAAGGAAAAACCTCAACAAGAGGCAAAGGCTCTCAATACTTTGAACCCTATTAGGATGGTCAATTTGGAGGAATCACCGTGGTGTTCTCCTTGTCAAGAACCACATTGGGAAGATGAGTGTCCCAGACGAGAGGAGAACTCCCCTGACAACACGAACTTTATAGACACAATTTTCTCTTTCCAAGATGATGAGTATGTGGACATTATGTAGGAACAACTTGATGAAGTTAGGAAGCAGGGAGATAGAGAAGGTTGACTTGGAGTGATTAACTAGTTGACCGAGGATCAGATTAAATAATTGAAGAAGAGGGAAATCTTTACATATGCAAGAAGGAACAAAAATCCTCTCCCTTTGCCACAAGCTCCAGTTCATCCACCACCAGATAAGCAAGCTCCATCTCAGCCAAGACAGGAAGCTCCACCTCAACCAACAGAGAAGGTTGTCCCACCTCCCCCACCTCCAGTTCGTGACTTGCTTCCAGGAGAAACACAAGCATTTGAAGAAATCCGATTAAACATAGACATCCCAACCATGATTGGAAAAATGAATATGTCAGTTCTTGTGCTGGAGATGTGCAAGATTCCTTTTGTGAGAAGAGATGTGTTGAAGATGTTGAAGGTACCAGTTGAAGCAGAGGACCCTTCAGTGATCCTTAACACCATGCACCATGGAAGGAAAAGGGATGCAAACCCTCCCTTTTATATTTATTTTCATTTGAATGCTTTCCATTTGAACAATTGTATGTTGGATTTTGGGGCCTTGACAAATGTGATGTCTTTGAAGGTTATGAAACAACTTGGCTTGAACACAACTCCCCCATATCGAAATTTTTGTGGCATTGATTCTAAGAAGGTGAAAGTCTATGGTCTCACAAAAGACGTGGAGGTCTACTTGGAAGATTTCCCTCAGATTGGCTTCATCATGAACATAACAGTGATTGATGTACCAGACGCTTGAGGTGTGCTCTTATCAAGAAGTTGGGCTACCATGCTTGGTGGATTTCTCAGCATGCAACTTACTCATGCACATATTCTTATGGGAGATGGTACTTTCGAGATTCTCTATAATTGAGAGGTGTCTAGCAAACATGTGTTGGATCATAATGATCTTGAGTATAATAGCGAGGATAAATTTGATGAGGCTCTAGATGCAATTGAGTATGATCCACGAGACCTGTCTTTTATGCAGGAGGATTACATAGATACGGTACTTCCAAGGAAAAATGAATACAAAGAAAAACTTGCAAAATTCCAAGGAAAAGAGTCAGGGTCCATCAAAATACTAAAGAGGGATGAAGTTCAGAAAGGTGCTCAAATATAACAAGTCATCAAGGACATGGTTGAGGCGCAACCACCTGAGCAACCTTACATTGAGGACTTGTCGTGTGTAGACTTTGATGAAGGAAGTTTAGCGCTCATGTGGGATAAGAGGAAGGGTGAGCCCAAGTATGACCAAAGGAGTGATGTTTTATGAATTGGCCCTTACATCGTGAAGAAGAAGTCCGAGAAAGGAAGCTACTACTTGTCTTCCATGGATGGGAGGAGGATGCCATTACCAATTGATGGGTCTCTTCTATGACTCTACATCAAAGGGACTTGACGTCTTCAGGGCCACACACCCCGAGTGAGTAGGTAGGTCATCTTGCTTTCTTGCATTTGCATCTTCCTTACTCATGGTAGCTTAGTTGCATTTCATTTTCAATTTTCATTTTTCTCTACTTGCATCTTTGCATAGTTGCTTTACATCATTTGCTTTCATCATGTTACATGTTAACTTAGAAACTTTTGAAAGAAGTGCAAAATTTTCTTTAAATATTAGTTGCCAATTTTGATTTCGAGTATATGAACAAAGGATGAGCGTGCCATCTTGATTCCCAAACGTGTTTGTTTGTTTTGGTGTGTGTAGGCATAGGTATTACCAGGAGATGTTATGGTTCTCATGGACTCTACGATGAGCACATGTCCCCAAGTAGGAGCCACACGTTACCCCCCATTTCTAGGGTAACTAAGGAGATGATGTCTTGAGATCCTCAGGTTGCAGATATAGAGTACCGAGAGACAAACCAACATGTAGAGCCCCACATCACACCACTCATGACCATGAAATCGATGGTTGCACCATTCACCACACGAGCTTGGCTCACAGAGGACGACAATTCTTGCTCCATGAGGTAACAAGTTCGATGTTGTGGTAAGTGTCATTTTAATAAATGAAGCATTTGGATATGTTGCAAAGGGTCTTTTCTTGATTTTCAAAATGTTTTCTTGGAAATTGTCCCCTTTGCCTTATTTCACCTTGGTGGTTGACATTGTTGTCCTAGTAAGTGGTCACCCTCAGGGTAAGGGTTGCTACTGGGGGGTTTGCTTGATTAGTCATCGTATTGCTCCCACACATACTTGCCACTTTCCATGTTTCTTTCCCTTCGTTTCCTCATATTTTGGGTTTCCGGGCCACATTAACCCAAGAAGGGCTTGTACCTCATTTCATGGGAAGAAGGGGTTGAAGGCCCAGAGGCTTGTAGCTGGAAAAAGATAAAATCCAATCATAAACCTTCCAGATTATCATCCAGGGATCCCAAGAACAATGAAATGTTTCTCACAAGAATTGAGGGACCCATAAAATAAATAACTAATTAAACATGCCAACCAAGGTAGAGCGTGTGTGGGCAATGTTTTTCATGCTTAGAAGTCCCACACGTCGTCTTCAACTTGGGGAAGCATAGTGTGACCAAGGCAAAGTTAATGTGGGCAATGTTTTTCATGCTTAGGTAGAAGTCCCACTTTAGCTTCAACTTGGAAACACTCTAATAAATTAATGGCAAAATGGTTTGGAAAAATCACGCATCGCGGACGAAGTGCAACACACCCTCTACAAAGGCACACATAAATGAGACAATATGAGCCCTTGTATGTCAAGAAACCCCATGCCCAAAAGTAACTCCCCCATCCACCTCATACTATTCACATGACTTAGAGAGAGTCCACATGGGAAACACTCCTTAACTTGGGGAATGATTCACCCAATAGGTCACCATGAAAACCCTCCCATACCTAAATTTGAAAAGTTGCATAAGGTCTTTGAGCATTTGTTTATTTTGAGAGGGGAGATTTGATGCACATGTTCGGGTGGTTCTTTTATTATACATGTCTTACTCGACATGATGCTCGTGACTTGTGAGCCCTTGGAGGGCGAATTTACTTGTCTTTGTAGGGCATTGACAGGTGGAAATCTATTTTGTGAAGGCACAAGGTCACTTGGACCTTCATTTGGGGCATGGATCCCACATGATGGATGTT
Organism: Picea engelmannii; assembly: GCA_009831015.1. Classification (NCBI taxonomy): domain Eukaryota; kingdom Viridiplantae; phylum Streptophyta; class Pinopsida; order Pinales; family Pinaceae; genus Picea; species Picea engelmannii. The sequence continues at coordinate 31,919 of ML869374.1, read as the reverse complement.
GTTCCCCCTCTCCTTGGAAATTTGGATGACCAACGTTGCCTTTAGAGGCATGAGAGGACACCTCGAAGAAGTAGAGCTAGGCCCCTATTGCCCAACGTTTGACCTTAAAGGCTCAAAATGTCACTTTTTAGGGCATGGCATCACATTTGGGGGCTAGGGTTAGGTGATGGTTGTATTATTTGATGGTGGCATGATGTTGCTACTTGGAGGAAGACCCTATCACATGGAGACTATGCCTTGGGAGGCCCAATGACTTCCTCAACTAGCTCAACGTCTTTCCTTTTGAGCCAAGACGTCGCCCCTAGAGGGCATGATGTCACCTTTTAGGGCTTGTGTCTTTTGTAAATTTGAATTTGAATTTGTAAAGGGGAAAATTAGGAGGTCGACCTCCCTAATTTGTGTTTTACCCTTAGTTGAGTGGACAAATTGGTTAGTGAGACCTTGTATAAATAAAGGTCGCGACATTTCATTTTATCACATCATAACACTTGAGAATTACATACTTGGCTGGAATTTGCACCCTTCTTGGGCATTTGTTCTATCTCTCTCTTGAGTTTATCTTGTGGATGCTTGTGACTTGTTTATTGATGGAAGAAGTGATGCACTATCTCTTGGAGGCTTAACTTTGCAATTGTGGTGGAATGTTCTTGGTAGATAAGGGTTTTGCATGCTATCTATTGGAATTGGTAAGGAATTTTCCGCATCTTGTTAGTTATTTGTTCTGGTTTCATGGTTATTCTTGTTTAAACCCTTGGAGGAGTATAAGGGCATACACCCTCCACCGAGATATAGCATAATTGTTATTGGATAAGCCATTGTCAAGGTTGTTAGGAGGAGTAAAAGGGCTTACATCCTCCTAGATTTACCTTGTTGGATTACTTGCTCTAGGGAGTAAAAGGGTTTACACCCCTAGAGAAGTCGTAAGTATAACTCTTACACCCAAGAATCTATAACCCAATAGACTAGGCACTCATCTACTTGCATTGGAGAAATAAATCATTGCATTGGTATACGTGAATTTTTGAGATTTTGCAATTGTCTAAGTTGGAAGTGATTCTTCATGTTCTAAGCTTGCTTGAGCCTCTAGGGCATCTTGTTTAGCCAATAATTTCTTTTTGTTGTTATAAATTAATGCTACAACCATTAGGTCTACATAAAACTCTCTCTTTCACTCATTACTCTCTAATCTTCTATTAAAAATTGCTTGTGAACCTAGATTATTGTTCTATTGATCAATAGCTATCATTTTGACGGTTTACTTGTTATTTTTTGTGCTTAGATTTTGTTGTTGTAGCAGTTGTTTGCTACAACCATAAGGCTTCCCCAGTACATTGTTGATAACATTGTTTAGCAACCCTATATTACCGTCAAAACTTATGTTTAAGCGTTGGAATATTATCTACATGTTTAGTGCTTGATCATCTAATAATTATTTGATGATTTTGACAGTTAAACTTGTAGTTAGTGACTCATTCTATTGCTCATATATACATTTAAATACTACTGAAATTTAGGACAACAAGCTTTCCTTGCTTGTCCCCTTGGTTATTTTGCTTGTATCTCGATCAATTGTTTTGTTCTGGGCAGGGCTAACACTGTGGTGCAAGTACCCAACGTTTGGAAACCATTCTTCACCCACAAGACTTCATCTCCAATCCTTTATCCATCTTATAATCTAACCTATAGGGGTTTTCACCTTCATCTTCTCGCTTTCCGTCTTAATCCCCTTAGGGTCACCGGGATTCCCCCTTTGTGGTGACTTATCATCATTAAAGCAAGGGGAGTGTCTATCTAAGGTGACAGTTTGTAGGTACTCCTGTAGTTGTCCCACTATTGTGGATTGGGTCAGGCTTCTCCTAACCTAAAATATGTGTGATAACATTTTGGCGTCATTTTTGGGGAGGTTTTTGAATCCTCTTCCATGACCCAACGACACTTTTTTAAAGATTTGATCCCAAAGCCTTTACCCCTAGCTTGCCTGGAAACTCTACTTGAGGAAATCTCCCTTTCCTTTTCTTGATGAGCTATTCATAAAGCTCATCTGGCGACTTCACCATCCCATAATCCGTCTTTCCAAAAGACCCTTCCCCTTGGAAGATTCAAGCCTTCTAAGGTTTACCGAAGAAAGCCTCCTTATAACTCCCCCGTTGTCGAAACCCTTTTCCATGATAACCTTCCCTTTGCCCCAATGGATCATCCTTGGTAAAAATACCTTTACAATCCCTTGAACTTGACTGCCATCCATGGATATCCCAATGTTATGCCTAAAGAATCCCATAAATGGTTGCCAAAGTTCTCAGGAAACAATGTGGTCACAATCGAAGAACACCTCTATGCAATTAGTTGAGACATGGAAAATGAAGGAGTTGAACATGGAGATGTTATGATGAAGCTACTAGATACATCTCTTACTGAAGATGCCCAGAGGTGGTTCAAAGGCTTATCTGACAATCACCTAGCATCATATGAAGATTTCGCTAAGTTGTTCAAAAGTAGATGAGCAACAAAGAAGGATGACATAATGCTAATTAATCAGATCAACTAGATTAAGAAGAAGGATAACAAGACAATGAGTGAATTTGACACCAGATTTAATAAACTACATAGCCAAATCCCGAAGAATTTGTGCCCATCTGAAGCACTTGTCTATCTTATTTGTGTGAATGCATTTGAGGGGAAATTTGGTTTCATCCTAAGGGATAAGAAACCCGAGACTTTGGCAAACGCCAAAGAATACAATTTAGAAATTGAAGAGAATATTCTTTACTCCAAGATTGAGTTGTTTCAGTATCCTCACGCCTAGACAAAAGCAAAGACAAAGACGACAATAAACAATGTGTCAGATCCAATAACACTTCTAGCTCAAAAGTTTGATCAAATGAATGCTCAGTTCATCCAAACTCAGAATTAGGTCATGAACCAATTGACAAGTCTGGAAAGAAATCAATCTGCTATGAGACCTCAATTCGTTAGAAAACATAAGGATGCTATAGGTTGGAAGGACAAACCTAAACACGAGGCAAAGGATCTTGATACTTTGAACCCTATTAGGATGGTCAATTTGGAGGAATCATCGTGGTGTTCTCCTTGTCAAGAACCACATAGGGAAGATGAGTGTACCAAATGAGAGGAGGACTCCCTTGATAGTATGAACTTCATAGACACAATTTTCACTTTCCAGGATGATGAGTATGTGAACATTACATAGGAACAACTTGATGAAGTTAGGAAGCGGGGAGCTAGAGAAGGTTGACTTAGAGTGATTAACTAGTTGACTGAGGATCAGATGAAAGAATTGAAGAAGAGGGAAATCTTGACATATGCAAGAAGGAACAAAAATCCTCTCCCTCTACCACAAGCTCCAGTTCATCCACCACCAGAGAAACAAGCTCCATCGCAACCAAGAAAGGAAGCTCCACCTTAACCAGCAGAGAAGGTTGTCCCAACTCCCCCACCTCTAGTTTGTGACTTGCTTCCAAGACCAACACAAGCATATGAAGAAATCCAATTAAACATAGACGTCCCAACCATGATTGGAAAGATGAATATGTCAGTTCTTGTGCTGGAGGTGTGCAAGATTCCTTTTGTGAGAAAAGAAGTGTTGAAGATGTTGAAGGTATCATTTGAAGCAGAGGACCCTTCGGTGATCCTGAACACCATGTACCATGGAAGGAAAAGGGATGCAAACCCTCCCTTTTACATTTATTTGGGTTTGAATGGTCTCTATTTGAACAATTGTATGTTGGATTCCAGGGCCTCAACAAATGTGATGTATTTGAAGGTTATGAAAAAACTTGGCTTGAACACAACTCGCCCATATGGAAATTTATGTGGCATTGATTCTAAGAAGATGAAAGTCTATGGTCTCACAGAAGACGTGGAGGTCTACTTGGAAGATTTCCCTCACATCGGCCTCCTCATGAACATAGCAGTGATTTTGATGTACCAGACGCTTGGGGCATGCTCTTATCAAGAAGTTGGGCTACCATGCTTGGTGGATTTCTCAGCATGCACCTTACTCATGCACATATTCCTATGGGAGATGGTGCTTTCAAGATTCTCTATAATTGAGAGGTGTCTAGGAAACATGTGTTGGATCATAATGATCTTGACTACAATAGCGAGGATGACTTTGACAAGGCTCAGAATGCCACTGAGTATGATCCATGAGACTTGTCTTTTATGTAGGAGGATTGCATAGATACACTACTTCCAAGGACAAATCAATACAAAGAAACACTTGCAAAATTCCAAGGAAAAGAGTCGGGGTCCATCAAAATACTCAAGAGGGATGAAGTTCAGGAAGGTGCTTAAAGATAACATGTCATCAAGGACATGGTTGAGGTGTAACCACCTGAGAAACCTTACATTGAGGACTTGTTGTGTGTAGACTTTGATGAAGCAAGTTTAGCACTCATGTGGGATAAGAGGAAGGGCGAGCCCAAGTATGACCAGAGGACTGATGTTTTATGGATTGGACCTTACATCGTGAAGAAGAAGTTTGAGAAAGGAAGCTACTACTTGTATGCCATGGATGGGAGGAGGATGCCATTACCAGTTGATAGGTGTCTTCTCTGACCCTACATCAAAGGGACTTGACGTCTTCAGGGTCACACACCCCAAGTGAGTAAGTAGGTCATCTTGATTTCTTGCATTTGCATCTTGCTTGCTCATGGTAGCTTATTTGCATTTTATTTTCACTTTTCATTTTGCTCTACTTGCATCTTTGCATAGTTGCTTTACATCATTTGCTTTCATCACGCTACATATTAGCTTAGAAACTTTTGAAAGAAGTGCAAAATTTTCTTTAAAGATTAGTTGTTAATTTTGATTTCGATTATATGAACAAAGGATGAGCGTGCCATCCTAGATGCCCAAACATGTTTGTTTGTTTTGGTGTGTGTAGTCACAGGTATTACCAGGAGATGTTGTGGTTCTCATGCACTCTACAATGAGCACATGTCCCCAAGTAGGAGCCACATGTTACCCCCCATGTCTAGGGGTAACTAAAGAGATGATGTCTCGAGGCCCTCAGGTTGTAGATATGGAGTACCGAGAGACAGACCAGCAGGTAAAGCCCCACATCACACCACTCATCACCATGAAATCGATGGCTGCACCATTCACCACACGAGCTTGGCTCATAGAGGACAATATCTTGCTCCATGAGGTAACAAGTTCAATGCTGTGGTAAGTGTCATTTTAATAAATGAAGCATTTAGATATGTTGCAAAGGGTCTTTTTTTTATTTTGAAAATGTTTGCTTGGAAATTATGCTCTTTGCCTTGTTTCACCTTGGTGGTTGACATTGTTGTCCTAGTAAGTGGTCACCCTCAGGGAAAGGGTTGCTATTGGGGGGTCTCCTTGATGAGTCGTCATATTGCTTGCACACATACTTGCCACTTTCCATGTTTCTTTTCCTTCGTTTCCTCGTATTTTGGGTTTTCGGGCCACATTAACCCAAGAAGGGCTTGTACCTCATTTCATGGGAAGAAGGGGTTGAAGGCCCAGAGGCTTGTAGCTGGAAAAAGATAAAATCCAATCATAAACCTTCGAGATTATCACCCAGGGATCCCGAGAACAATGAAATGTTTCTCACAAGATTTGAGAGACCCGTAAAATAAATAACTAATTAAACATGACAACCAAGGTAGAGTGTGTGTGGGAAATATTTTTCATGCTTAGGTAAAAGTCCCACACATTGTCTTCAACTTGGGGAAGCATAGTGTGACCAAGGCAGAGTTAATGTGGGCAACATTTTTCATGCTTAGGTAGAAGTCCCACTTTAGCTTCAACTTGGAAACACTCTAATAAATTAATGGCAAAAGGGTTTGGAAAAATCATGCACCGTAGACGAAGGGCAACACACCCTCTACAAAGGCACCCATAAATGAGACAATATGAGCCCTTGTATGTCAAAAAACCCCATGCCCAAAGGTAACTCCCCCATCCACCTCATACTATTCACATGACTTAGAGAGGGTCCACTTGGGAAACACTCCTTAACTTGGGGAATGATTCACCCAATAGGTCACCACGAAAACCCTCCCATACCTAAATTTGGAAAAGTTGCATAAGGTATTTGAGCATTTGTTTATTTTGAGAGAGGATATTTGATGCACATGTTTGGGTGGTTCTTTTATTATACATGGCTTACTTGACATGATGCTTGTGACTTGTGAGCACTTGGACGACGAATTTGCTTGTCTTTGCAGGGCCTTGATCGGTGGAAAGCTATTTTATGAAGGCACAAGGTCACTTGGACCTTCATTTGGGGCATGGGGCCCACGTGATGGATGTTTCACCCCATCTGCTTGGATAGTTGGATGATGAACGTTTCCTTTGGAGGCATGAGTGGACACATGGAAGAAGCAGAGCTAGCCCCCTATTGCCTAATTTTCTACCTTAGAGGATCAAAATGTCACTTTTTAGGGCATGACGCCACATTTTGGGGCTAGCATTAGGTGATGGTTGGATGATTTGATGGTGGCATGATGTTTCTCCTTGGAGGAAGACCTTAGCGCATGGAGACTGGGCATTGGAAGGCCCAACGACTTCCTCAAATAGCTCAACGCCTTGCCTTTTTAGCCAAGACACCACCCCTATACGGCATGACATCACCTTTTAGGGCTTGTGTCTTTTGTAAATTAGAATTTGAATTTGTAAAGGGGAAAATTAGGAGGTTGACCTCCCTAGTTTGTGTTTTACCCTTAATTAAGTGGACAAATTGGTTAGTGAGACCTTGTATAAATAAAGGTCATGACATTTAATTTTATCATATCATAACACTTGAGAATTACATACTTGGCTGAAATTTGTGCCCTTCTTGGGAATTTGCTCTATCTCTCTCTTGATTTTATCCTTTGGATGCTTTTGACTTGTCTATTGATGGAATAAGTGACACACTATCTCTTGGAGGCTTAGCTTTGCGATTGTGGTGGAATGTTCTTGGTAGATAAGGGTTTTGCATGCTATCTATTGTAATTAGGAAGGAATTTTTTGCATCTTGTTAGTAATTTCTTCTTGTTTCATGGTTATTTTTGTTTAAACCCTTGGAGGAGTATAAGGGCATACACCCTCCACCAAGATCTAGCATAATTGTTATTAGATAAGCCATTGTCAAGGTTGCTAGGAGGAGTAAAAGGGATTAAACCCTCCTATATTTACCTTGTTGGATTTACTTGCTCTAGGGAGTAAAATGGCTTACACCTCTAGAGAAGTAGTAATTCTAACTCTTACACCCAAGACTCTATAACCCAATAGACTAGGCACTCATCTACTTACATTGGAGAAATAAAATCATTGCATTGGTATACGTGAAATTTTGAGATTTTTCAATTCTCTAAATTGGAAGTGATTCTTCATGTTATAAGCTTGCTTGAGCCTCTAGGGCGCCTTGCTTAGCCAATGATTTCTTTTTGCTATTATAAATTAATGCTACAACCATTAGGGCTACATAAAACTCTCTCTTTCACTCATTGTTCTCTAATTTACCATTAAAATTTGCTTTTGAACCTAGATTGATGTTCTATTGATCAATAGCTATCATTTTGACAATTTACTTGTTATTTTTGTGGTTATATTTTGTTGTTGTAGCAATTGTTTGCTAAAACCATAAGGATGCCCTAGTACATTGTTGATAACATTATTTAGCAACCCTATCTTACCGTCAAAATGTTTAAGTATTAGAATATTATCTACATGTTTAGTGCTTGATCATCCAATATTTATTTGATGCTTTTGACGGTTAAAATTGCAATTAGCGACTCATTCTATTGCTGATATATATATTTAAATACTGTTGCAATTTAGGACAACAAGCTTTCCTTGCTTGTCCCCTTGGTTATTTGACTTGTATCTCGATCAATTGTCTTGTTCTGGGCATGGATAACATTGTGGTGCAGGTACCCAACATTTGGCAACCACTCTTCACCCACAAGATTTCATCTCCAAGCCTTTATCCATATTCTAATATGACCTACATGGGTTTTCACCTTCATCTTCTCACTTTCCATCTCAATCCCCTTAGGGTCACCGAGATTCCCCCCTTGTGGTGACTTATCATCACTAAAACGAGGGGAGAGTCTATCTAAGGTGACAGTTGGTAGGTACTCTTGTAGTTGTCCCACTATTGTGGATTGGGTCGGGGTTTTCCCAACCTACAATCTGTGTGATAACACTTTTCATATTTGTAAAACCACTCCTCGTGAGGAGTCATATGAAATGAAGCACCTAAGTTTATTAACTATACATCATGATCTACATGTGTACTTGTAGATACCAATTAGACATCACCTCCTCCTTCCATGGAGGTTTTCATTTTTGTGGAAGGGACATTATCAAATCCCTTATTTTTATCAACATTCTTAGATCTACAATCTTTCTTGTAATGCCTAGCTTTACCGTATTTCCAACATTTCCTTATAGATTATCCTGTTGATTTAGATCTACCTCTAGATTTAGATATGCCTCCCAAAGACTTATTTTTCCTCTTGTGCGAATGACCTCTTACAAATAAAACATCCTTGGCCACACCCTTCATGGATTTTCTCCTCATTTCCTATGATAACAAGGATGCAACTACATCTTCAAACTTTAATGTGGATTGAGTAGTACTACAAATTGCTAAAACTATATTATTCCAAGAGTCTGGCAAATAACGTACAAAGCATTACACTTATCTTCTTCCTCCATCTTAATATCAATAGAGACAAGTTGACTTACCAGAGTATTAAAAGAATTTAGATGCTCTGTCATAGAGTCACCATCCTCCATCCTCAGATGATGCATCTTCATTTGAAGAAAAAACTTGTTTATCGGTACTTTGACTGATATGACTTCCCTAACTTTTCCCACAACTTCTTTTCAATGTCTTCTTTAGAGGCATTCACCAACACTAAATCTAAGAGGTAGAGCAGAATCACACTTCTCACATTTCTTTCTAGCTTTTCCCAATCTTCTTTCGACATACTAATAGGTTTCGTACTTGGATGCATAGCAACCCATTGTTATTTATCCACAATAAGATCTTCCATATTTAGATTCAATAACTTGAAGCTCTGTCCATTAAAATTCTCTATTTCTATTCTTAAACTATTTATTATTTTCTTGACACAATATTCACTATGCAAAGCTCCCACTCAAGCATATGTTTATTGCATATCCATGACACCTTTGCTCTTCACAGAATGAGCTAAACCCCAGTAACAAAGACAACACCTTGAAGCCAATAACCTCGCTTTGATACCAAATGAAGAGTTTGATAAACCCATGTGAGAACAATAATACTAATAAAATCTAGAACACAAGAATAACAATGGCACACACACACACACACACACACACACACACACAATACACAAAGATTTACCCTGGAAACCCTTAATCGAGAAAATTGGCATATTCAAGAGTTGCACCTTTTTCTATCTCACAATATTAACTTCATCATTCATAATACAATATTTAGGTATTTTGTAGCATCAAAAACCCTAATATGTTAACTCGAATTAGATTACAACCATAATCCCTTAACCAAGATTATATTACAATGGGTTGAAACCATTAGAAGAAATGATACATAACAAACCATAAATTGTCTTGTGGGCTCTACCCCTGAACCCTCAGAATCCAGATGTGGGGGCTCGCTAGTCCCCCATGGCCCCCTAGTCAAGGGGAAGGCTGCCCTAGATCCCCTTCATTTGAGGGCTAGCCCCCGAACCCCCACCAAGATTTGACTATATGTAAAGGATACACCACATATCCAACACTAACCACTCACCAATTTATACATTTGCACCTCTGGGTTTTTACCTCAGAGATACCATTTGTCATGGAGTTTTTATTCTTATCTCCATGATAATGACCCAATACATGGTATTTTCTTCTCTTCTTGTGTTTGGTGATGGAGGCTACCTTTCCCCTTGTTTTTCCATATCTAGTCTCCTTGAGTGCAACCTTTCAAATCACAAGGATAACTATATCAAGGAAGAGGGGGACCTACTCTTCCTATAGCCCCTTCAAACTTGGTGATGAGAGCCACCATCTCACCAAACTATATTAGCTTAATTTGAATGCTTAGTGACGTTCCTATGCTTATATCATGCAACACCCTAAATATTCTTAAATCACTATTTAGTTTGAATTTTGTTATATATTGTGAGTTCCACGTGGATTAAGAATTTACCTACCTCTATGAACTCCAAGAACCTTTGACTTCTCTCAAATTAAAGTATGACACTATTAAATTTGAACGTTTTTGTGACGAAGTAGAGACGAAGTTTCGTCGGAATAGGGTCGTTGTTGTGACCAAGATGATTTTCTTTTTTTCGTCGGAATCAATTCGTCGGTCTAGCAGCCACACATGGATCTTCGCCGGTCTAGCGACCGGGAAAATAAGCCTATTCACAATAGGGAAAAGTTACCATTCATCGGTCAAACGACCAAGATTAGTCGATCTAGCGACCAACTTTAGCCGCAAGCCTTGCTAGCATCTCTAAGGAAAACATAACCTTGGTCACTCTAGCAACCATAATTAGTCGGCTAGTAATGAATGTTAGTCGGTCTAACGACTAATATTAGTCGCAAGAGCGACCAAGACAACCCTGGCAAACTTAGTCAATAAACCACGCTGAGTTGGTAGAACGACGAAGATTAGTCGCTAGAGCAACCAAACCTGAAGCCAAAAAGGTCAAACGAAGGATGAACAGGTAGTCGCTAGAGCGACCAAGTTACATACTTTGCGACCAAATGGAAATACAAGCGACGAACATGTTAGTCGCTAGGGCGACTAATGTTGGGTTTTAAAAAAAAAAAAATGCCATTCACAAAGGAATAAGCCCAAACTAGCAAGCTACAGAAGCATACTTTCATTATGTACTTGAGAAACAATACAGAAGAGCAAAGCAGAGCAATATGACTATCTAGAGGTGATGAACACACATTCTTTCAAAATCATTTCGAAGGGAAACAATAAAGAAATATAATTTGGAAAATGCCCAAGCCAAATGGAAGAAATAACCTCAAAGTTATGTGAACTTGCAGATATGAGAGTAGTTCTGTCGGGGTAGCAAAAGAAGTCCTGTATTGTATTGACATAAAAAAGACAATTGTAATTAAGATTGGTCAGCCAAAATTCTTATGGCAGAGTAAGATGGTTGTATTTAAGGCTTATATTGAATTACACAGTATTTAACTGTCCATTCAAGAACTAGATTGAAGGGTGCCTACCCTTCTCATCCTTTGTTGTTTTAATTAACAAATTGCTTGTCCTTAATCCATATCCTTTATGTCGATAATATCCACCTCTTTAGTGTTGGTTCACTTAGG
>ML869374.1:0-16528 GCA_009831015.1 Picea engelmannii | reverse complement strand
AAAAAAAAACATGACGAAATTTTAAACCGTTGTAATATTTCGTCGTAATTTCCACCCAATGTAGTAGTGTGATGAATGGGAGGTGAAGAATACAAAGATATTTTAGAGGTAGTTCCTCTATCTATTCGCCTTAGGCTCAACCTTTCAATTAGTTGACCTTTCCCATAGACACAATTTCTTTGGTAGAAGTTTTACTTCTTTGATCACAATGTGTGTGTGTGTGTATCCAATGAAAACCTTGTGGAATCCCCCCTTCCTTGGAATATCTAGATGGAGGGTGGTTCATCTGCTAGGAAAATAGTGGTGGGTAACCCAATACTTGGCCAAACTTGAACCTCAATTGGACCTCACAATGAACTCCACCTTGAAACAATTCATTTGAACTAATTGAGCTAACCCACTTGGATAATAAGGTTAGAAATATGCACATACACTCATCCATTTTTTCAACTTTATATGGCTCTTAAAAAATATGCACATGATGCCCCTATGCATGCTTATCCTTCATAGATTTTTTTTTCAGACACCATGTATATTTCTATCCACCTTAATCTTTCACACACCTTTTGCAAGCAAGTCTCTAAATCCCATAATGGAGAACTCTTAACATTGATGATGTAAGGCAAAAAGAAATAGGGGAGCAGGAGATGTTCATTAAAATGCAAAACACATTCCCAAATTTATAAGTTTAATGTGTATGATGTGATTGGGTTCAACATTAAGTAATGACATCTACGACTTGTGATAATATTTTAACACCGTTGGAAAATCAAAATTCACTAATGCAAAGTGGTAATGAACTAGGGAAATAGGTAACTTTTGGAGGCTAGATACTTTTACTGAAGAGACATGTCCCTCCATGGCACACTTTAAGTAGATAATCCTCCACAATGCTAAAAATCTACAAAAAATGTACTAGGTGATTACATGGATCTTATTTATTCCCTTTAACTTTGCGATGTTCAATTGTGTGGCACATGGTACATCTAGGATATTTCCCACATTTCTATGTTTGAGTACCTTGAAGGCTACGATCATTGGCATCACTCACCATATGAACTCCTTGTTCAGGTCCATTCCATGAGTGGTACCAAGAACCCTTCATTTACATCCCAGGTCAGTCTTAACACTTAGTTGAAAAATGTCATGTTCATTGCCCAACCTTTTGCCATGTGGAAAACCTTGATCGATCCAAATAATCCTTACCTGACATGGTAAGTTGTTGTGCTAGAGTGGTATATGATGTGTCATATTAGGCATCAATCATTGCCTTAAATGGAGGGTATTATAAGGTATATCCTTGTACATATTGCCTCAAGAGTTTGACTTGGCCCCTAGCTTAAGGAAAATATTATCCATCGATATTCCCACGACAAAACCCAGTGATTCCAACTTAGGGATTTGATGCGATGATATGCTAAATATTTAGAATTTTTGTCTAATATATTCTAATCAACTTTTCACACTACATGGGTTCATGTGGGGTTGCTAACTCAATTTCCACGTCTCATAGGGGATAATATGCCACATGGCACTTGGGGTGACAACCTAAAGCAGGAGCATTGCCAGCAGGCACATGTGGAGGGACAACTCAAGACCATAACACGCCTTTTGAATTATTTTGGAATCTTAAACACTAGCGTTTCCTGTCAATCTTTTTGGAAGTGATTGAAAAACTGAAGAAGATCAAACGCTTGGGAGTTGAATGATCATCAGTGGTCTGGGAGTTTCACTCCTAAACTTTAATGTAACGGAAATTAAGTAGCAGTTAGTTTTGTTTCTCGAGTAGACGAGTTGTCGGAGAGAACCCTAGGAGCCCTCTAGGATAAATAGAGGTTTTGTGTGCTCAAATGAGGCTACTGCAAATTAGTAGGAGATTGTTGTGATTTAGTTGTTGCTGAATTTTTAGTTATTGGTTTATCATAGTTGTAGACATTTACATTTTGAATGAATATAACATAGGAAAATTGATCCAAATGCATGGTGTTGCTACTGTTTACATTTCTCTATTATTTTATTTTTTCATGAATGAATGAGTTATGTTGTTGAATGTGTGATGCGGTGAAGTATCAAGGTAAGTTTCAAATTGTTTCTCTTCATTGAGTTCATGCAAGGTGTGCATATCGTCCGCAAGGAGTGCGTTGATGGAGTCTGTTTTGACTCAGAAGCTTAGAAGAGATAATGTTAAACTTCCATTTGCAAGGAGTGCAAAGGGAAGTCACCCACAAGAAGCTAAGTCTTGCATAAGAATCTGCTGCAAGGAGTGCAAAAATCCGAAGTTCGACTAAGTGTCGAAGTAACTCTCTGAGGAGTCAAAGGGTCCGAGAGATAAAGCTCAAGAGAGATAGTGGAAATAAATATTCAAAGGAATGAAGCCCTGAAGGTTTAACGAGTTAACGCTCGAGATCCCTTCGGGAGGAAGCAAAGTCATTCCAGGCCGTCAGATCTGGGAGAAGTTGCATGGTGGTTAGCCGTGAGTTCCTTGAAAAGTTCGTGAATTACAGGATTTGGAGTGTAGAAGGGTGAAAATCGTCGAAGGTCGATTTAGCGAAGAAGATCATGGTCGTAGATACAGAGGAGGATACGTGTCAGCGTATCGATCGTTTAGGAGAAGAAACTATCCAGAAGGAAGGGGTAGCGCAACTTCAAAGTTGCTAAAACCCGAAGAGTGGACCATCGTTCGTTTCGGAGGAGAAGCCATCCAGGAGGAGAACTTGTTCGACGTTTCGACATCGAAAGATACAAGGAGTTGTGTCGTGTAGACAACCAACAGAAATTGTCGAAGCCGAAAGGATTGATCTGCATCATCCGTTCAATCGAAGTCTGTGGACCATCGATCTGAGATTCAACGAAGGTGCTTTTCGACGATCCGAGGAGATTGTAGAAAAAAGGTGCTATAAGAAAATCGCTGAAACCCAAAAATAAAATCTGGGCGCCGATCAAGCCGCTTAGTGTTTGACAACTCGTGAAAGTTGTGTTAAGAGGTAAGAGGGATAGAAATGTCTTGAAGTCCCGAGTCTGAACGGATCACTGCCATTGGTTGTGGGAGAAACGAGAACCGTATATCTTCCCTGGTGAATTCGCAGTTTAGGGTTTAGAGAAGAGTGTTACAGCTGTTACAAAAACAACCGAAGCTGAAGCCCAAAGCGCCCTTCAAAGTTAAGCCCTGTGTCACAGCCCGAGGTCACATGCAAAGAGGGACATGTGTAATTCATTCCAGGGGCTACTGAAGACTCGAAAGAGCTAATTCAACTCAAGAGATTAAGATCCTTGACTAAGAGCTCGCCTAGCCTCGAAGGAGAGTAGGGGAGTCTGCATCAAGTGGTATCAAAGCCTGAAATTGTTTTCAGGAAGAGAAAAAGAGCTCGAAGTTGTACTTTGTGTGTGAGAAACAATCAACACAATGCCATCGGGGAGACAAGTGGAACCACATGTTGAGGAAAAGATATGAAATGATCTTACTCAAGCATTTTCAGATTTTGCTTGGCTAAAGCAAAATAGATAGGAATGTCACCCTAGGTTTATAGCCAACAAAATAACATCCTAACTCACAAGTATTAATTACGAGTGCTTAGGCTAGTCTTTTTTTTAAAAATAGCTTGCTGGAAATTTACTTTTTATTGAATTTTCTGAACATATCAGTTGCTGAAATAAATGTAAAGATAGAAGTAAAGTCACCAAGATGATAATCAAGACATATAAGACATAAAGCAATCCTTTATTTCATTCAAATTCACCAAAGAGTCATTTTATTTACAAAATCTCATGCATAAATTTTGGACCAAAGTCAAACTTAGACATCACCGATGGAACATACAAAAGGACCTCTGACAGAAAACCAGAACTGAACTCTAAAAGTTGGATCAACTTACCATAGATTTTTTCCCACTCGACTCTACACAATAGCCATTGTCAGTCATGAAAACTAATTCACAAACAGACAAGTCTACACATACTATCAAAAATAGATCAACACCTCTGAAAAACAAATGTCTGAATGATGTGATTCAACCCTGAATATTGTTGTCTACAATAAGACCCTGCTATCATAACAGAGAATTAGGCTTGTGATGAATAAATGAATGAATGAAAACTGAACTATCTCAATATAAACTCAAAGAGCAAACCTTACTATGCTTCTGCTTCTATCCTGCTCTTGTTCCTCCCTTTCCTTTTGCTTTTAAACAATTTAAAATTGGTTGAAGTAGTTGAACCAACTCATTAGTTAAGTTAATTAAAAGACTCAACTAACTTTAGTTAGGGGGGGGGAATTAATAATCATAATAAGGGTTATAAATAAATAATAACTAGTAGGTGGGACCCCTTGTGACTCCCTTTAGCTCATAACAATCATAACAATCATAGCATAATCATTAGTTAAGTAAAACACACCTCCTTGTATCTCCCATCAACATAATCAGTTTTGAAAAATTTAGCTCATGATATTTGAAATTATTATCCAAAACATTACTCATATATCCAAAATAAAACATGTTGTCCAAAGATCCCTAAAGTCAACTGTCATAAAACAATAGATAAAATAAAACTTAAAAGCCATATTTTCCACTTTGTGATGCAATCTTTCCTTGATTGTTGTTGTCACCCTTTGATTCCCTTAATTTTCCTTTGGCTGCGCCGAGCCTTTAGGCCTAATATCGTTGATCACGTGGGAATAATCGTCCCTCAAATGCATCCAAGAAGACACGGATTTGTCAGAGCCATTAGAGGGTGAGGAAGGGGCATCAATGGCTTTTCCTTTGTCAAGGGCATGGTGGGCCTTAGTTTTCAATCTCTTGCTAGCATGGGAGAATTGCACTGATGAGTGGGGAGAAGCTTGGATGATCTAGTTGTTAGGTGGAGGAGCAGGCAAGGACAAGTTGGGCCAACCAGGATGTTGGGAGACTGTCGGGTGGATCATCTCTTGCCATCCAACATTTTCAGGAACCTCAGGTTGCAATGAGAAGTGAGGGAGCACAGGGATACCAGGGGCTTGCGGGACTTGGAAAGGAGGCCTTTCAGGCCTAGGTTGGACCACTCCCTACCCAATCCAATTGAAAAGTCTGGCCTGAAACAATTGGCCAAGCTCTTGTGAATCAACATCAAAATGTATGGAGAACCTTGGCCTTCTTGGGCCTTTGTTCCAATTACCTCTACCTCTGTTTCCTCGGCCATGGCTACCTCGACTAAAAAACTCATTCCTGCATGCATGATTGATTAGCAAATAGTCTTTTAAATAACGATACATGACAACTCTTAAAAATATGAAAAATATTTGGCTCAACAATGTATCAGACTCATGCAATTCAATCCATACAAATTGTTTTACTGTTTATCGATGAGCAGGTGGTGAAAACGGGTTCTGGGATATGCGAGGGGTTTGTATTGAGAGAAACATGATATAATGAGGGGGGGAAAGAACATGGTTACTGCTCAATGACAACAACAATCAACTGTAAAGAAAACCAATAAACATCAGTGTAATCCAAACAAGACACTACCATTTCCAACTGCTTTAACACCGAAATTCTCTTGACTGTAATCAATTTTAGAACATGGATTGAAAACTGAAGATGGGAAGGCGAGGGGGTTTGTAATTAGTGGAAAATAAAATAATGGAAGGGAAAAAGAGTGATTAATGATCATAAAATTAATTAAGTGATCCATAAAACATTCTGTGAAAAGAGACACACTAACCAACGATCATTGTGACCAAATAATAATTATTGTGTATTTAACTAGTTCATTGTTCATAATCAAATGTCCAACACAGTGCCATCACAAGACAGTATGCATTCCACACAATCTATAAAGGAGTTATGTTCCTTACATTGCATCTTATAACAATTCTCAAATAGTAACCATTTCCAATCTGTTAACCATCAGAATCAACCACTGCCGACACATTACTTCAATCAACAAATACACTCAAAATTCATGTTTCCAAAATTAACAATGAAGTCACACTATCACTGCAATCGGGCCTGTCATTTAGAATGCAATGACATTCGTTAAACATATATAGGGCAGCAAACCCAATAATCCAGATTAAATTGCAAAACCGAATTCACATTTAAACAAACAGACAACAACCACCATTCCAACACAAGCTATGCACATAATAACTCAATCATGCAAGTGTAATTATGTCACTGTATAAGCCCAATTCAATGTGACTCTAAGAAGTTGGGCCATCCATCCAACACGACGAGGTATCAACAACATGCCTATCTTCATAAAACAAATAATCAGATTGCCACAAAATCGTGCTCAAAACTCTGTGATTATTTTTTAGTGTGGAACTCAAAATTATCCATATCATGCACAGTGGGTAGTCACCCAAAACACCACGATGCAACATTTTCATTTTACAAAACCAAACACACATTCATAATAATAACTCAACCCCTCGTGTCGGGCTATCAATCCAATACAATAATGCTTCAAATTAACCAAACTACAACCAACCATGTTGTGTAAAAACCTGAGCTCATGCAATCGAATAATCATAACGAACACAACGAATGAAATTTCTACAGTCATCCCGGTTGCAATAACCATTTGGCCCCAAAAGAATTCATAGTTACAATGACCAAATATCTGTGGTGTAGAAGCACCACAGACACAATTGTAGTATGCCTGAGAAACATTAAGCAATTGTAACCAATGCCAGCTAAACATCCAAATAATTCTTACTGTAAAAATACCAGTGATTGTGTATCAACCAACCAATTCAACACTGTCGTAACAATCAATCTACCTAACAAGTTGTGGCAACCACGCATACCCACGCATTAATTTGAATCGGGGCAATGACCCTCTCAATTAAACAATACTGAGTTATTAAACGTAAGGAGAGTGACTGTGTGTTTTGACTTGTGCAATTAACCACGCAGGGTTTACCATTGTTATAACATAGGCAATGACTAGATACCAAACCAACACGACTGGCACATGACCAACTGGGCGAGCCTGTACTCAATTTAATCGACAACATACAACCATCCAACAAAAACCAAGTGGTAAACCCGACAGGCCAGGCCGGTCTTCTCTATCAACCTTCAGACTGGAGGGGTAAGGGTTTGTTCTATAGCTAACATAGGGAGAAATAGAGCCAACTCCTTGTAATGGTGAAACCTCCAAGGCCAACGGTGCATACACAGAGAGAACCACGACCCATTCGTGGACAAGTAACAAATCCATGTCAGGGGTGATAACATAGGAGCGAGATTGCAACTTGGCCAGTAACGATACTTAACACACACATGGTATAACCCTCGTGGTTCTCTAGTCAAACAACCACAACGTTGAAGTGAAGACACGACCCAGAACTTAACAAAATAACCCACTATGCGACCCTTTAGTAGTGAAAACAAACTAATGCTCAAGTGAACAAACCCAGTGACGTAGAGTACCTCCAAACATTAAACCCATAAAAGCCAGAGACTAGACATAGTGATGCGAACGCGTGAGGATAGCTATCCACCCAAGGCCAAACAAAAACCCTCCAACTAAACCATCAAAGATCACATAGAGCCCCTTTGGCTGTTAACACTCAGGATGGCCCAATACATTGTAACTTCAAATATTTATCACAAAGAAAGCCACCAACAATTCATTCCAAAAACACGATTTTACAAGTTGCAGTACTTAAGGAAAACACAACCCATACATTCGGACAAATATCTATTTCATAACAGAGCAGACACATGGATGGCCCAAAAAAGACATACCTGTGATCGAAGCACCTTAAAACACGAGATGGTAAAACGGTTCCTCTCTGCTAGGAAATCAGAGCATAACCACAACGACAAGAATGAAAAATAGCCCGATTAGGGTGGCGGCCAACGAAGGAGTAAAGGTGACATGCATTAAATGCACGTCGCCTCCATTCACAACCCATTTACTTCTTAGTACATGCCAACAATCCTTCATTAACACCATTAATAAGACCATGTATGGAAACCACCACCTCATTAAAGCCAATAGTGCGACCAACGCATTTCTTAACTTATGGCATACATAAAACAACCACGTTCCAGACAACAAATCACATAAGCATTAGCAACCTTCACTTTCTCAAATGTGCCAACCACATCTTATCCTACCATATGCATAGTAACCATATAACTCAAAAAAATCGCATAACCATTTACTTGCTAGCTAGGATTTAACCATAATGATTAAGTCCTTAATGCATGTAGTATAGTATATAAGATAGTTTGAATTCTTCCCCTTTGCAATTGTTGCATTGTTTCTTACTTCTTTCCAATTGTTTGTATGTGTCATTGTTTTTTTTTTCAACTACCCTTCATGTATGTGGTAGTAAAATTTCAAAATTAGATCCCTTTTCTTTTGCATTTGTTATAGTATTTTTGCCTTTCTCCAAACTGCCTCTTATGTATCTTCACTAACATGTTTGTTGTGCAGGTGTCATAAGGATAGACAACAATGGTATCAATAAATAGCATAGGTTGTGTTGAGCACTCAACACACCCTAAAAAGTCTATTTCCATTTCTACTTTTTGAGTACCACTTGATCCTTTGCACTGTCCATTTTCACTTCAGTATGAAATTGATGCCCGCGCTTATCTTTTAAGATTCATGTTAAAATTGTTTAAAGTCTGCTCGAACGCACAACAAAGAATCATCTTAACTTTAAATGGGACTTAAAAACTACTTAATGAATCGACAGTCTAAAGCTTTCCCCAACACGCTTAGGAAGTTCAGCATCGATAAAGGTCAAAGGTGACGAAAATCGCTTGAGAAGTTCAAAATAGCCGTGCGCCGATCTTCATCGGCGTCGGTGGATGGAAGTCTCTCTTTTCTGCGAATAAGATTCGGCAGGAATATCGCCGAAGACCAATCCGTTCGGCTTCGGCAAGAAAATGAAAAGTAAGTGTCGCGCAAGGAGAAAAGTGGTATCGCCGACCGCCTACTCCCGAAACGTGTTCGACGACGGAAGGTTACGAAGATGATAACCTGCCAAGAAGCTGCACCCTTGAACTTTCCCTGATCACCGATCCCCGATATCATCGACGTCGAAAGTTTTTATCAGGAGGATACCAGTAGAAGTATGTTCAAAGGCAGTAGCTGATCTTTGATCTCCACGTCAGAGAGACACGACGTGATGAGACGTTTTAACCCTTACATTTGATAGGTACGACACATTTAAAATGTTAGTTAATTCGTGCATCACGCATTAGTTGCTAATTCGTGCGCGAATCAAAAGAGACCGTTTAAGCCTGCTGATACAATGCATCTTCCTCCGCACCTTTGTCGTCAACCAGTTAGAATTTACTCGCAGAGATCCGACTGTAGTTTATTTTGAATTGAATTCATTACTCGTATTAACCGATTTATACGATGGATAGAATCTCTCCAGTCATATTCTTTCGAGTAATTGCATGTGATCTTATTCTGCGCGACAAGGAATTCAGAACACACAGAAGAGCGACACTAACAATCCGAAGAAGGCGTCCAAGGTTCAATGAGTATTAGACAACTATCTTAGCAAGCATTACAGGTATGTATCCGCTTGTGGTGTTTTACGTTTCATTTTTTTTTGTGTTCCCACCCAACGCTGCTATGTACACTTGTTTAAAGGGTCATTTAAATTTCAGGAACAATGCCTTCGAAGAAACCCTCCACCAGGAAATCACCAATAGCACAAAAGCTGCAAGAACCAGAAGCAGGAGAGGGCTCCTCCCCAACAGTTGCAAGACAATTAGAATTTGCTCCCAAGCCAGTGCCCGTCATTAAGACAACCACCAAGAAGGCCTTCGTCTAGCCCCGGGCCTTCGGAGACACAGAGGCAAACATTGGAGCCAAAACAACATTTCCTCGATGGGAAGAATTGTTTAAGAAAATCAAGAAGGAGGAACCCCTCGAGTATACCCTGCACAACGACCCTGATACAAGAAGACTCGATGATGATGACCTCCAAAATATTCGTAGGGCCTATCTACACATGGTGGCAAGTCGGACTCTGGTGTTCCCTTGCATTGAGCTCCTAAAGTGGCTCATTGACCACATTGATGCACAAAAATGTTTGATTAATGATGACAACGACTAATGCGTCGGGGTTTTCTTGCCTTCAGAGGTCTAAAGTTACTGCAAGCTCAAAGAGCCGGAAGACAAGCTTAGCACTGATTTCGTTGTAAGTTTCTATGCATCACACAACACCAGCAAAATCATGGCGTCATGGTGGAGGGAAGAAAAAAAATTCACTAACCGGACTGCCTGCTGGTATCCGACGACTAATCTAAGGGAACCATACATATACCTAATGGCTCTTCTCTGGAGGTTGAATGGGGAGAAAGATTGTTCCTGGTTTTCAGAGGCTTGGATCCCTCTAGCTTATACGGTGGCCATTTTGGGCACGGGCTTCAATTGGGGTGCCATCATCTCCAAACAACTGAGTACCTGTATACGATAAGCCCAGACACCAAAAGAAGAAGAAACCCTCTCCTTCTACATGGCCTCGTATCTGCTGGACTTCATCTACGCCAGGAATGTTTTTTCTGGAATGAACTTAAATTGGCACTCCTCTGAACTCCCAGTCCATGTATACTTCAACATCTTATGGGAAAACAGGTACAAAAAATCCTATTCTCTTATCTGTGACTAGTTTATTGCACACATTCATTCTTTGTTGTTCAAAAAAGAGTGCCCAAGGCTGTCGGATGAAGCAAAAAAGGTTATATCGAAAGTAGGTCACTGGTATTTAGATGAACTCGAGACCTACATCGGGGTTTTTGGCGCCACAGGGGCACCCCATTTGTTACCCATATATGTTCCCGATCGACTAGTGTTAGGGGAAATTTGCTATCAGACCATTTTGCAAGGATATAATGTCACTTTAGTAAAAGACAAGAAGCGGGCCTTCATACCCTATGGGTTTCATATTGGCTTCTACATGGTTAAAGACACCGTGCATGCTAAGCAAGAAGGGCTAAGCCAATTGGAATTCCGGTTCAAAACTGGTCATTTTCGCAAACACGATCCCAAGGGCCTGGTCCTACAACACGCATCACAGGTATCATCCTGTTGGCCTTATGCCCATTACCAGTTTGAAGATGAAATTTTCACCAAAAATGCTCAAGACTGGAACGAGGTGGCGGCAAGGATAGTTCACCCTCGAACAACCAGGTTCAAGGCCATGAGTTGGGAAGAGCAAGCGATGTCCTTGGAGCAGACAACTCAAGAGATTCTCAGTACCCGGGAAGGAATGGTAGCATCTGAACCGAGCGAAGCAATGGATAATCCCCAAGAGGACATTGAAGCAACAAGGGATTATCAGGAATCCCTAATACAAACCAGGGATTCCCCTGAAATTCAAGTTGCACAGGGGATGGGTGAACTTTTTTGGCAGCAAAGCCAATTGTTAATGAAGCGGATGCAGGATGATTTGTACCTCATCATAACAACTGCGCTTCCAACTGGTATCTGAGAAGGCGGCATGTCGGAGCCATGTGGCCCCGGTTCTATAAATCCCGGTAACACCAACGGGTTAGGAAACCCTGAATCCACAACATCGTTGGTCAGTCCCCCGGTGGGTGGGACAATTCAACCAGGGGCAGGCCAGGTGTCAATAAAAACACAAGCACCTAATCCCCTGAGCAAGCTCATACATATATATAGTGACGACGAGAGCCCAGAGCCATCTCATGACACCCTTGTGCATGTTCAAGAGGAAAAGGGCCCTGAGAAGACTTCTTCTCCTGAGCCTGAAGTTCAATACAAGGAGGTCTCACAAGAGGAAACATAAGTTGAAAGTGGTCTGGACACAAAGGGTCCCAATGTATCAGAAACCGAAGGAGATCTAGAGAACAAGCCCGAATTGGAGGAATCATAGAAAGAATCCCCGCGAAAGGGAATCAACGGTTCGGCGGCCAACGAGCAAGTAAGTCATGACTTTATACCCGACGTCTCTATTATGCCAAATACTCAAATCCCCGACGTCTCTATTATTCCAAATACTCAAATCCCCGACGAGGAACAAGTAGAAGCTAGACCCAAGAGGCACAATGAGGAAGTTCAAGAGCCCAATCTTGAACAAATATACACCATCGGTGGCCTGGGAAACACACTCACATGGGGTGATAAGCAGATACCAGAGCCGATAGATGAAGTAGCAGATAGCTATGCAATCTCCTATGATCAAAAAAGAAAGGCCATCATTCAGAGGACTGCAAAGAAAATAAAAATCATGTTGGATCACTCCATATTGGTTACTACGGAGGAGAACTTAATCAACACAACAAACGCCCAGACGACTGAACTGATCAGCATGGGAAAGGCCCTTTCAGATGCCACCTTGGATAGAGCTAGGAGAGATGAAAAGGAACTAGTTGTCGCCCTAAAGGAGCTCGAACACTGGCGCCACCTGACTAAATACTATAAAGGCACCACACAGACCGTTGTGTATCTGAAAGGTGAATCCGATGGAGTTTACAATGAGTTCAAGAAGGAAAGACACTTGTTAACTGCGAACGCAACTGAGTTCCAGGAGGACACTCTCATGGCACTTGTGACATGCAAGGAGATGGAGCAATGGTAGGAAAAGGCACAGCAAGCGGTAGAAAGACTTGAATACATTGAGGCAGTCCAGTAGGGTCGAGAGAAGGAAGAACATGGCATTCAGATGGTGGGCAAAAGTATTCTTAATCGCATGAAGTGATCAGCTGAGTACTGGGCTAAGATGTCTCAGGACCCACACCGAGAAATCCAAGAGCAATGGACCAAATGCAAGAAGCACTAGGATATAATTAATAAAGTAATGAATGATATCGGGCTCCCTGAGTTTGGTACCCCCGATAAATTTATCGACCTAAGTGACATGGTCAAGTTGCATGCTGAACAAGACTCGATATGGACCGAAGAGCTTGCAAAGATGACCGATGCGAGGCTAGGGAAAGTGCAACGATTCACAGAACCTTCGATCAGGGCCCGAACCATGCTACAACATTTGAACTCTAGTTTATTAAAGTATCGGGCGCATGCAGTAGACATCAGGGGAATATATGTGGCTCTGATGGAACAACACAGGTTTCCATGGGCCCAAACTTGTGAAGAATTGTTTATCAGCTGGACTAAATACGAGAAAAGACACCCTTTCCAATAAATATCTCAGGTTGATGATTAAAGAAACTGTTAGAAGATAACGCCACGTGGTTATTTTTGCTTTGCTTAAACTGCACTTAGCCGTTAATTTCAATTAAGATTTATGTTATAAATAAAGACATCGACCAATTAATTAGGGGTCGATGGTTGTTGTAAGAACTCTTTCTTTTTGGTTGTTAAGAATTATTTTGAAGTTGCCAGGAATTGAGAAGTCCTTCTCGACCAAAGATAAAGTATTTTCATTAGATGCATGTGATTGGACTTGGAGAAGAACTACTTCCTATCATATTTTCATGAATGATGCAGTAATGAGTAAGAGCAATTGATTCTGTTGTCAAGTTATCTGGTGCAATGTTTTGATGTTCTTTTCTTTAAATGATGAAGATAAATCATTGTGTTATTATGTGATGAATGGTTATGGTAGATGAATTATTTTGCTTGCCATTATCTTATTACATATGTGCTTTGTTTCTGATAATTAGTTTCTCATACAGTAATTGGATGCTCACATGGTTAATGTATTAGTACTAGGTCTGTGGTATAAAATCATTGTCTGCATGTTTGAGCAGTGGGTTATCCCAAGCTCAGCCTCTTCCCCAGTAGTTAAAACTTAATCTGGTTTGTCGTCGAGTTGGTTTATACTGGCTTGCATTTCTCCTACCAGTCCCACCCAAGAGAAAACACAGAGGAGAATAGTCCTAACTAAAGGAAGAGCCTTCACAAGAAAACACAAAGCTCATCGATAAACTAGGTGGATTGCAAGATCTGGAGAACCATTCCATATTCAAACACTGCAGAGTCTAATTGGGCCTCGGTGGCGGGTTTGGTTCCTATTGTTGAGTCAAGGGATTTAAGACCCATCAATAGAATTGACGCTAGAAAGAGGGCCTGAGAATGAATGGTTGAGTATATATTTTTATATAGCATTTCGAACAGCCTACAGATTCATAACGGTCCACATGCATGGCTAGTCATTCAATAGACAACCCACACACGTTGAGTTCTCCCGAAGCGGGTAACTCACCCCAGCCCGAGGAAGAACCTTTTTACCCTAAAATACCTTACGCCCTTCCTCACGAGGAAGTGAATCAATTCTGGAGAATCACAAGAGCCTACGCCCGACAGATCGGTGTGTTGTCCTTAACTCCCATCCTCCCTTGAAGAAAACAACAAAGCAGACCAGTGGTTAGCACTCCCGATGAGGTTTTCATACACTATGTAGAAGACTTAATAGATTTTGTGATTACTGAAATCCAAGAACCTTTTGATCTAATATCTGAAACGCCAGCTGGTGACATCTCTGAGCCAAACGACCTTTCAGAAGAAGAAGAGTGCGACTCGGATTCTGAAGATATGGAAGGTATTAATAACCATGAAGAAGAAAGGGAAATCCCACTTCAGAACAACCAACCTTTGTTGGAGGGGGATGCCGTGGCCATCCCTGGAGGAGTACATAGTCTTCCCCGACGCCCGGAGAAGTTGCTTCCCAAGTACGACCCCGATACTTCAGGTTTACCTAAAGATCACATCAAGAAGTTCATACTTGTGATTAGACTCATGAATGTTCAACATGAAGACGTAGTTTGCAGACTTTTCCCCTACACATTCGAGAATTCAGCTTCCACGTGGTATTTTAATCTGCCAGTAGGATCTATATCTAGTTGGACCAAGTTCCAGAAAGATTTTCTAGATAAATTTGCATAGGAAACTACTACGGGAGCTTTGATGGCTATGTTGTTCACAGCCACCGAGCTTTGATGGCTATGTTGTTCGCAGCCACCATGAGTCCGAAAGAAAGGGTCAAAGATTTTAATCAAAGATTCACGACCATTTTGAACAAATTCTAGCCCACGGCAAAACCAACTCAAGAGTTGCAGATCGAGGTTTATGCTAACGCACTCCCGGCTTCTATTTCTATGTTTGTAAGGAGAGCCGCTGAGAAAACCCTGGCGGAAAATTTTAAAGAGGCCAAGACAATAGAATTCCAGATGAAAGGATGTAAATAAGGCCAGGCCTCTCTAGTAAAGAAAGAAGCCCAACCCCCTCCCAGGAGAGGACTCCTTTTGACTAGACCGCCGAGAAAACCGACTGAACAAACTCATGACAAAGGTAATGGAGATATAGAAGATCTACAACGCATGGTTAAGAAATTATCAAATGATATCATAGACATGAAGAGAAATGTCGGAGAGGGAAACGAAGGCCAAAGGCCCTATAAGCCTTTCTTTAAAAGAAACCCGCCTTTCAAAGCAATTGAACCTCCCCGGGCCAACTTAAACATTGCTCTAGGGAATGTCCCATTTGATTTTCTCTGCACTTATCATCAGGAAAACCACTCCGAAAGAGACTGCCCTCAATGAGTACATGCCATGAATTTGATGGCCAATCGGTTTGTAGACGAAGTCTCCCCGACCGAACAACCAAACGGCTCGGTCATGAATATTGCTGACCAGTAAGAGATTGGCCCACCATGAGATACAACCATGTTGATCTAGGATCCCGACCTGATCATGCCTTCCGATGACATGCTTGAGTCTCGGGAACAACCCGTGGAAGTTTCGGTGATATAGACATGTAGTAAGGGTCCACCTAGCTCAAAAGATACCAACACCACCCAGGCCTCGAAAAGTAAGATAACTCTCGATCATCCGAAAATATCTTTCGCTCCCAATAAAAAACCTATAAGCATTCATACCCGGGAATCGCCCAAACTAGACTACAACGTGGTCAAAGATTTGAAGAAGCTAAAGGCCAATATATCAGTTATGGACATATGCATGATTCCTCAATAGAAGGACTTTATGTTACAGGCTTTGAATTCAACAGAAAACCCGACGACGAGTAATGGTCCAGAAAAGAATCTGTCTCCCATAAATCTGTCGGGCAAACCAACTATGAACACCTGTTCGGGAGATAGAAAGGAAAAGCCTTTTGTCCCATCGTTCCTCTTAACGTTCAAAATCTTCAATAGAAACCTTCATAACTGTTTGGTATATTCTGGAGCGTCTTCCAACGTTATTCCCTTGTCTATTTGCAAAAACTTAAATGCCATACCTCTCAAAAGTGATAAGCATGTCATACAACTAGATATGACCTAGGTCAAGCTCATAGAAGAACTCAGAGATGTGATGATCAAAATATCGACACACCCCACATTCATGCAAGTGATTGATATCATCCTAGTAGATATCCCAGAGGCATGTGGGCTATTACTGAGTCGAGATTGGTTTGAAAAGCTAAACGGGTACTTCAGTACAGACTAGCCACACCTTTGGCTACCACTGAAGGGATACAAGAACATGATCATAATCAATAGGGAGAGATATCTAAAACATACAATCACTGATCATGAGGCCTAAGGAAAGAGGGAGGAGCATGAGGCCTTGCTTTTGCAACACCGGAATGA
>ML869373.1:4330-20494 GCA_009831015.1 Picea engelmannii | reverse complement strand
GACGACTTCCTTATTGAAAAAGGAAGAGATGACTCCCAGGTTGGGAGGGAGCACTAAAATATTATTGAAGACATTCATTGAAAAATAGTCCAGCTTGGACAGATTCTTTCCTGTTCAGAAAGTGGATTGAGATTTCTGACGGACAACGATTTCCCATTGTGGTTAACATGGGAAATGGTCCAGATTGTTGATGTATCATAGACAATGACTTCCCATTGTGGTTAACATGGGGAGTGGTCTAGGGCAGTTTCTCTTCTTGAGGGTTACTTAAGAAGACTGGCCCGCCTCGCTGGACAACAATTTCTCATTGTGGTTAACATGAGGAATGGTCTGTTTTAGAGGTTGATGCAGGACAATCTTTTCCTCTTGTGGTTAACAGAGGAAATGGTCCAGACAGTCATTCCCTAGGGTTTATACATTCTCTCTAGGGTGCACTTTGATTAGTGTAGGAGGAATAGCCCAGGTTGGGGAATGGTCCAAGCTCAGCAATCAGGGACAGACATTCCTTAGGGTTTAAACATTCTCTCCAGGTTGCACTTTGATTAGTGTAGGAAGAATGGCCCAGGGTGGGGAATGGTCTAGGTTTAGAAGACATGACAGTTATTCTTCCTTGCTTGAGAAGAATAGTCCAGATATCTCATTGTTCTACTCTGAGGGCATATATTCTTTCAGATCTCACAGATGTGAGTGAAAGATTGGCCCATATGATTCAATTTATATCATAACATTGTTTCTGTGCAGGTTGATATCAGATGATTGTTATGAAGACTGTATGACAGTAGATGTATACTACTGTGGTGGATGTGTTCCACTGTTCGTGGCTATACGTTGCTGATCAAGTACTTGTGTGTTACTTGGTGTGGTAATGTACCATTGGATTGTAGTTATGTACTACTATGGATAGACACAATTGTGTTCTATTTTGTTTCGATTGCCTTGAAGAATATCAACGGTATTGGAAATGATTATCAGTTAGATGGATAATCAAAGGACAAAGATTTCCCAGACGGAAAATGGTTTAGAGCATTTACTCTTCTAGATTAGAAGAATGGCTCTTGTATCACTCTGTGAGTGAGCATCATGTTTGATCACTCAAATAGAGTATGGTTTCGAGAGATGATGCAGCTGCTGACACTGATAATGATGATGGTGCTCATGATCTAGTCATGATCTAGTCCATACAACTATGTTGATGCTACCGGGTGAATGGTATGTTTTTGTGTTCAAGACCATTACCTGTAATACCTCCCTAGCTAGGAGGGAGTGTCGATATTATGGTAGCTGCGGGAGGTATTTACCTCCACGTGTAAACCTGATGAGGATAGAATACTCCGGGAAACAAGAAGAAACCCTGATGAATTGGCTAATAACCCTAGAAGACTTGTCGACTCAAGAAGATAATTTATATTAGGTTATTAGCCTCCAAGAGAAGAAGTCGGCCAGAAATAATAATATATACTGAACAGACAGATACCCAGAATGAGAAGTCGGCCCAGGCAGTTAGCCAGAATTAGTATAAATACATGAGGCCAGTTCTCATTCTGGCAAGCAGTCTCAGAATTGCAGAGCAACACTTGTGTGCACTGCAGTTGCCTAGTTTTTGTGCAGGTTTGGAGGAGAGCTTCCGTTGTAGCTGCTGCAGCTAGCAGTTATGCTTGGACTATCTCTTGGCTAGGGTTTGGACTATTTGATCAACTCTTGTTGATGCGCTATCCTTGGGGAAAGGTGCGCTACCCTTTGATTGGCTATCTAGCCTAGGGTTTGCTTCTGGAGTGATTCTCTGTCAAGGTTAAGGTGCTCGGAGGGTGGCTTCGGCCTATGGTTGGCTGACAAGGGTATTGTCAATGGTAAAACAAGCACATCCACTTATATTCTAACAGAGAACTCTCGAAGGCCCGAGTTAATCCCAACCGTTGGTCACAGGGGACGCGTGGCGTCAGATCCCAAGGTTCGGAGACTTGACACTTTGGAAGAAATGGTTCGTGATGGAATGGGAGGAAGAAACCTCCGAAGTCTTGAAGCCCCGAAGCTCTTGAGTCCCGGAGCCCTGACGCCCGAAGCCCAGAGTTCCATAGTAAATATCAGCCGTTGGATGCTGGGAAGATGTGGACCGTAGATCCACCGTCCTTCGTGAGTTCGCTAGTTCAATGTGCTGTGATGTTTGTGAGGTGCGGAAAGGGAAACCTCCGAAGCTCCGGATAAGCGCCCAACTATTAGCACTTGGTCACAACTGTGGTCGCATGTAGATTAAGGGCTGAAGAAAAAGGGGCTAGCGCCCGAAAATTGTTGTAGAACAGAATAGGGCTCGGAGATAGAGCCGTGGGGATTCTTGATCGACGAAGAACCGCAGAAAATGGAGTTTGATATTCTTTTGTTGAATCAGATTGGTTTATGTTATTCTGGAAAATGATTAAAGACTGATAGCCTGACAAAAATTCGGTTGAATGCACATTTTGCAAAGTGAACAATTGCCAGAACCAAATTGTTCCATAGTGCAGAGAAATGGAGGAGGCACAAGATGCTTACAGTTCGGAGAATGAAGCTAGAGGAATGGATGTCCATTTGGGAATTGAAGGAACAAATTCCACTGGGCATGGAGAAGAAATAGATAAATACGTGAGCATGATGAAAATCATTAAAAATTTGCAAAAAGATGTCCAAATTCACTAGGCAGATAACGAAAGGCTTAAGAGAGTCAAGGAACAACAGGAAGACTTCAATATGAAGTTAATGTGGAGCCTGGAAAGAATTGAAAAGAAGTTGGATAAGGAGAGTGGCTCCAGCAAATCAGGAAGTCACGAGACCCCTAAGAAGAAAGGAAGATCAAGGAGTGGTAGCAGAGATCACCAACACTCCCAAAAGCATTCCCATAGGAGAGCACACAGTAGCTCAAGTCCATCCCTTGTTAGGAAACATAGGAGTTTTGGGGTGGATGAGTTGAAAGGAGAAGTGAATAAGATCAAACCTCCTACTTTTGATGGAGAGCATAAGAAGGATGAAGATGCTGAGACATGGTTGCTAGGCATGAGGAAGTACTTCCAATTGCAAAACTATTCTTCTCATGCAGAGGGAAGAATTGCCATCTACCAACTTAAGGGAAAGGCATCCATATGGTCGGATCGACTGGTGCAAATACAACGCCTCAAGGAGAAAAATGTGACTTGGAAGGAATTCAAGAAACATTTTGAAAATAAGTACTTAGCCAAGAGACACTATGACAAGAAGATGAAAGAATTCTTTGAACTTAAACTGG
Organism: Picea engelmannii; assembly: GCA_009831015.1. Lineage (NCBI taxonomy): Eukaryota > Viridiplantae > Streptophyta > Pinopsida > Pinales > Pinaceae > Picea > Picea engelmannii. Next base: position 17,241 of record ML869373.1, on the reverse strand, counting down.
ACATCATGACTATAGATGAATATGAGATGAGATTTCTAGAGCTGTTGAAGTATGTCCCTTTCATTAGGGATGAGGCAGTCAAGATCCAGCGATATCTGAGTGGGTTGCCATCTTTCATCAGTGATAAAATCCAATATGATGATCCCAAGACTCTGGAAGAAACTATAAGGAGAGAAAAATGCTTATATGATCAACAAAAAGGAAAGCCTACTTCCCAAAAAGCTTGGGAAGACAAGAGGAAGTTTAAGAGGGAGCAGAGGCAGAAGGGGAATAAGCCACCATTTTTCAGAAATAGTCCTTGAGGACAACTGGTTTTGAGAGAGCCCAGGATGGCTGAAGTAGGTGGACAAAGGCCAAGGTAGACACCTATGCAATGTTGGGGCTGTAAAGGAGACCACAAGTATAGAGATTGCCCTCACAGAAAGGACAAGGTGAGAGCTGTTCACCATGTTCAGCAAGCAGAAACAGTGGAGGACATGGGCAGAAGAGTACCAAGGATCTATGTAGCCCTAGACAACAAGCAAGCTGAGTTTCAATCACACATGATTGAAGTTGAAGGTATGATCAATAACCATGCCTTTACTATTTTAATAGACTCAGGAGCTAGTCATAGCTATATAGATCCTAAGGTAGTGGAAAGATTTCAATTACCAAGAAGCAAGCATGGGAAATCTTGGCTGGTGCAGCTGGCTACAAGAGCCAAGAGAAAGGTTGTTGAGTTGGTTGAATCATGTCCAGTGGGCATGAATGGACTGAGTACCAAGGCAAATTTGAACATCTTGCCTTTGGGATCATATGATTGCCTAATTGGTATGGATTAGTTGGACCAACACCATGCCATATTAGACTGTCATAACAAGGCATTCACTTGCTTGGATGAGGAAGGAAATCAGAGAGCAGTCTAAGGAATTCCCAGGGCAGTTACTGTCCGGGAAATCTCAGCAATGCAACTAAAGAAGTGTTACAGGAAGGGCTGTCAAATACTTGCAACCCATATGGAGGAAGCATCTAAGGATAAGGTGCCAAATCTGGAGGATCATGCAGTCCTGGAAGATTTTGAAGATGTGTTCAAGGAGGTACCAGGACTACCTCCAAAGAGAGATATTGATTTCTCTATAAATTTAATGCCTGGAGCAGCTTCAGTATCAAAGACTCCTTACAGAATGAGTACGCCAGAGCTGAAGGAGTTGCAAACGTAGCTTGAAGAACTTTTGAAGAAGGGGTATATACGCCCAAGTGTGTCACCTTGGGGTGCCCCAGTCTTGTTCGTGAAGAAGAAAGATGGGACATTGAGATTGTGCATCGATTTCAGACAGTTGAACAAAGTGACTATAAAGAACAAGTATCCCTTGCCAAGGATTGATGATCTCTTCGATCAGTTGAAGGATGCAAGGATATTTTCAAAGATAGATCTCAGGTCAGGATACCATCAGGTAAGGATTAAAGAGGAAGATACCAGCAAGACCACCTTCAGGACAAGGTATGGTCATTATGAGTTCACGGTGGTGCCATTTGGGTTATCAAATGCACCAGCTGTTTTCATGTGCTTAATGAATGGTGTTTTCCGAGAATATTTAAACAAGTTTGTCATTGTCTTTTTGGATGACATCCTTGTATATTCCAAGTCGGAAGAAGAGCATGAACATCATTTGAGGATGATGTTGCAAGTGCTAAGAGAGCATCAACTGTATGCCAAATTGAGCAAGTGCTCATTTTATCAAAGCAGAATTCACTATTTGGGGCATATCATATCTGAAGAAGGGATAGCAGTGGACCCTGAAAAGATTGAGGCCATTAAAGGGTGGACAACACCTAAAAATGTGACAGAAGTCAGATCCTTCATGGGTCTAGCTGGCTACTACGTAAGGTTCATTGCAGGGTTTTTGAGAATAGCTCATCCCATCACTTCCTTGCAAAGGAAGGGGAAGAATTTTCAATGGACAACAAAATGTGAAATGAGCTTCCAGCAATTGAAGTAACTGTTAACCAGTGCTCCAATTCTGTGGATTGCTGATCCGATGCATGCAAAGAGGACTTCGTGGTTTGCATAGATGCATGCAAAGAGGACTTGGAGGAGTCCTTATTTCAAACGGATTTGTTGTATGTTTCGAGTCCAGAAAATTGAAAGAGCATGAAAGGCTCTATGCCACTCATGATTTGGAGTTGGCAGCCATAGTACACGCTTTGAAGAAGTGGAGGCACTACCTCATGGGAAAGAGGTTTGAGTTGAGGACAGACCATATCGGTCTGAAATATTTGTTTGATCAACCAACTTTGAATGCTAGGCAGAGTAGATGGTTGGAATTCCTTTGTGAGTATGACTTTGATATCAAGCACATCAAAGGAAAGGAGAACAAGGTGGCTGATGCACTTAGCAGGAGAGTGCATGAACTGCATGTTACAACCATTAGCATGTATCAGACGAATCTTAAAGACAAAATTTCTGAGACTGCAAAAGTTGATTTGCAGTACATGGAATTGGTAACAAAATTGCAGCAAGGTAAAATGCAGCAGAAAACTGAAAATTATGAATTGGGAATTGATGGAATTCTCATGTACAGAAACAAAGTTTATGTACCCAATTCTCCTGAATTGAGGAGTGCGATTTTAAAAGAAATGCACAATGTACCTTATGCGGGACACCCAAGATATCAGAAAACAATTTCAGCAGTCAAGAGCCAATATTATTGGCCAGGCATGAAGAGGGAGATTGTTGAATACATAGCTAAATGCTTGGAGTGTCAAAGGGTCAAGGCTAAGCATAGATACCCAGTTGGGTTACTGTAGCCATTACCCATTCCTCAGTGGAAGTGGGAAGTGGTGACAATGGATTTCATCACAGGATTGCCTAGAACAAGCAGGCAACATGATGCAATCATGGTGGGGGTGGACAAGCTTACTAAAGCTGCCCATTTCATTCCTATGAAGGTTACTCACAAGGCAACCAATGTTGCTAATATTTATATGAGGAAAGTAGCACGCTTGCATGGCATACCCAAGACAATTGTGTCTAACAGAGACCCAAAGATTACCTCAAAGTTTTGGAAGGGGTTATTCAAAGGATTCGGAACAAATCTGAACTTCATCACAACTTATCATCCTGAGTCTGATGGGAAAATAGAAAGGGTGAACCAAGTGATAGAGGATATGCTAAAGATGCATGTGATGGACAAACCATCTAAATGGGAATATTATCTACACTTGGTAGAATTTGCCTACAACAATGGGTATCAAGCATCACTGAAGATGAGCTCGTTTGAAGCACTTTATGGCAGAAAGTGCAACACCCCAGTAAGCTAGGACAACCCAACTGATAGGGCAGTGGTTGGGCTAGAGTTGCTCAAGGAAATGGAAGAGCAAATGCTGAAGATTAAACAGAATTTGAAGGCTGCCCAAGACAAGCAGAAAAACTATGCTGTCAAGAACAAAACTCACAAGGAATTTAAAATGGGTGATCATGTTTTCTTGAAGGTGAAAGCCAACAGAAGTTCCCTGAAGCTGGGAAACTGTTCCAAGTTGGTAGCCAGATATTGTGGGCCATTTGAAATCCTAGAGAGGATTGGTCTAGTAGCTTATATGCTTGCATTGCCTGCATCTATGTCTATACATAATGTATTTCATGTCTCATTGATTAAGAAATATATACATGATGCTAATCATGTTATTGATTGGAATGTGATTCAGGTGGAGCAAGAAAGCGCTTTTCATGTTCATTTAGTGCGCATACTGGACCGGAAAAGCAAGCAGCTCCGGAATCGAGCCATAGGGCTTGTAAAGATCCAGTGGACCGGGTACGGTTCTGAGGACACAACATGGGAGCACGAAGACGCTATGCAGGCATAATACTCACATCTTTTTGAAGATTTTGAAAATCTTGTTGATGTTGTGTAAATGAGTTGCACTGAGGATAGTGCAAAAATAAGGGGAGGGGATTGTAATATCCCAAGGCTGAGCCCCGGTTGTAATTATGAATGTAACATGTTTTGTAGGCTGGTGAGCCAATTAATTATAAGCTGGTAGGCTTATGTGTTTATTAGGCTGGAGAGCCTAGATGTTAAAGGCCAGGAGCCTGTTTTGTACATGTAAATATTCATATTATTAATATAACAACATCGCTGCATGTAGACCGACCACGAAGAAAGAGTTATGGGGGACTAAGCCCCACTGTGTAGGGAAAGGGATGGGGCTGTAAGTCTAGGAAAGAAGGGCTAAGCTTAAGAGCCTAATAGAATAATATATTATTATTCTAAAAGCTGTAAAAGTGGATATTAATTTATCCTAAGTTCCTTTAGGGAAAGGGAATGAGCTCCAAGTGGGGGGGAACGTGCTCCTGGAGAGCCAAGTGTCATCCAAAAAGCATGCAGATTTAGGGGGGGGGGGGCGTTCTCACCATTCGGAGATTCTGACGATTCTGAGGGGGACCATTGGGACCAGGCTGGCCATTCGTTACCCCGATTGACCAACGCACCCAACAAGCACACAATAACCTTGGAACGCCATTGTGGAAGTCCTAAAACACCCCGAACCTCTACGACAAGCCCGAATTGATACCCTCCCTGTACCTGTACCTGCGGGTTGCCTGCGTATTGTCCTGTCAGTACCATTCCCCACGTCCAGTTTCTGTTGCTACCATCACCATGCCCGTGTGTTGAGGAGCGAGAGTGAAGAAGCAGGTTGTCAGGCCTGTGAGCAACTCTCTCCAGGTGAGAGAGTGTGCTGAGGAAGTGAGCTCTCCTGGAGGAATTCCAGTAGCAACTACAGAGCTTTGAGAATTCCTGAGCCAACCTGTTGCTGAAGCCTTGGAAAGGGAGTTGTAGCAGTCGATGGACTGTGTAACAGTGAAGGTGTACACTCTTGGGGTGGAACATGCATGTGGGGAATAAGAGTCTATGAGTTGTGGGCATAAGTGGCTCCTTGGAGGAAATCCTTCTTGTTGTATTGTGCAACTTCTTGTTGTCCCTGCCTAGCTTAGGAATCCCTTGCCCGATGGAGTTTAGTCCTAGCTCGGGGGTGACCCACTGCTGAGAGTGATGAGCAGCGTGGTTTAAGGTTGGGAGGTTTGTGGAAGGTTTGCACGCAGTTGGTGTACTTCAATTAAAAGATAAGTACCATTTCCAAGTTTGGTTACATGTTGTGTATTTATATATGCTGTTATATTTATGGGTTTTGTCCGTGATTACTGCATGTATGCTTTTACTGTTATTTCTGCATTATGCTGTGTGATAGCAGAACGTAAATAATCTGTTAAATATTGGTATGTGTTATTGTCACTTCCGCAAGAATAAGTGTATGTACAGAATGTTTATGTCTGGTTAAAATTGCATTATATATATATATATATGCTCGAGCATGTTAGTGTTCGGAGGTAGCGTTGCCTGGCCTGTTGGTGGCTAGGGACGTCACAAATTGGTATTAGAGCGAAAAGTATGTTTACGGAGTGATGTTGCCCGACCTGTTGGTGGCTGGGGACATCACAATAGTACTAGAGTGCTACTAAGGTAGGGCTCTAGTATATTCCTTCAAGGGAGGTGTCTTCTAGCAAAATCAAGTTGGTGAAGAGTTATTAAGAGAAGGACAATAACATGTGCTTTTCTCCTAGGGTTTCACACTAGCAATTTCATAATCTTGTAAATGAACAAGTAAAAGATACCATAACCATTCAAAAGAAAGAAGGATTGCAGATTTCTACTTACTTCACCAAGACTAATCTAGTCACAAGCCCTAGTTGAAGACTTTCCACCATGAAAATGCAAAAATACACCAATAAAACCTCCCTCCAAGAGTTGCGCACCACTTAGTTCAACTAATAAGCCTTAAAAGAGGCCGAATTTCAGACCTCACACTTGTGTGAGTGAAAGATGATAAATAAAAATGAGAGTTTGATCTCTTATTTATACAATACAAATGACCTTTAATTACATTTTAGGTCAAAAAAGGCCGACATGGCCAGTTTACATAAAAAATCCAGTTTTACATTAAAATATCAATTAAAACCCTAATTTTAACCTTTTAGGGTGATGTCATGCCCTTCTTAGTGTGACGTTAGCTTCTCTCTTGGAACACTAGGCTTCCAAAGTGAAACGTTGGGGCTCAAAACCCCTCATGAACTGCCACACGTGCCAACCAAAGGCGTCCTCATGTCGAATACCCCAACCGGATGACGTCAAGGTTCTGAATGATGACGTCAGGGGCCTTCAAGGGCCAACATCATGGTGTGAGGGCAAGACCCCCTTGGGTCCAGGCCTGCCAAAGTGCCTCTGGTGGAACGTCCTTCCTTTTCTCTGGTGCAAGCCTCCGGTATCCCTCTGCACCTGGCTGGGGTCTCAACATCCATCTGGTGGGCTTTTAGCCCTATGGAGGTCCGAGCTAATCATCTCCCCATATGTACCTGTCCCCTGAGCATGGTCGTGCAACAACAACAAGTACGCCCTCCATGGGATCATAAGTCACAGGGATCATAGCAATGTCTATCACATCCAATAATCAAGTTACCCAAATATGTGCATAAAACCCCCCTTTTCCCAGACAAGTGCTAAAAGACATTATGCTATTTAACCAGCCAGGTTTGGAGAGGGTTTGAGGATGTCCTATTGGGCAAATTCTCCTTAGGTGTGGGGTGTTTCCAGGTGAAGACCAATCTAGGTCATGTAAATGTATGAGATGGTGTAGGGGATGTTTGGGCAAGGGGTGCAGTGATAACAGGGAAATGTAGGTCTTACCTGTGGGTGCCTCTGTAGAGGGTGAGCTGCGCCTTGTCATGGATGCAGTTGTTTCCTAGTCCATTCAATGCCTTTTTACTCTTTGTCTTATTGCTTTTTCTTTCAAGAGAATAGCTGGAGGACACTGCCTTGGCCTGGTGACCAGTGGTGACAATGTTACCCACAAGCATTTCACGGAGATGAGAAGGCTGGCTCGTGATGAGACCCCCTTTCTCTTGGCTATGCCACCAAGAGCCACTACCCTAGCGTGGTGACCAGATGAATAGTAGTGTCATACCGCTACATGCCCATGGACCTAATAGGCTGTCTCATGATGAGACCCCCTATCCACCAACTAAGTCTTGAGTTTTATTTTATTTTATGGGTCCCCCTTTTTTCTTGATGAGAAGCCTTTTATTGCTTTCTCGGGGATCCCTGGGCGAAGCATCTAAAGGTTTGATCTTGGCTTTTAACTTTTGCTAGCTACTTTTACCTTCTGGGCCTTTAGCCCCTTCTTCCCACAAGGCAAGGTACAACCCTTACTAGCTTGGCAAAACCAATGCCCGAACCAATGTAGGGGATATATGAGAGGGAAAATGATGAAAAGTGATAAGTATGGAAGGAATGGACGATGACCTTTCACAGACCCACCCAGTGGCAACTTATCCCTAAGGGAACCAACTTGCTAGGGCACTCTGTTATCCCCCCCAGGTATGGGCAAGTTAGAAGGCATAATGTCCAAGCAAACGTCATGAAGCAAAAGAGAATTAAATGCAGATATTCAAATGTTTTGAGAATCAGAGTGACACATACCATGATACCCAGACTCATTACCTCATGGAGCAAGACCCACTGCTACTTCAGGACCAGGCCGATGGGATGGATGCTGCTGCTGTTGATAGATCAAACGCGCTGAAGAAAGGATGGGCCCTCCAGGGCCAAGCTCAAGTCAATATGGCTCTCGGTACTCCATGTCTAGGACCTTTGGGCCTCAAGACATAATCTCCTTAGTTATCCCTAGGATAGGGGATAACAGTTCCCATAAGAGACAAGTATATGATTGGTATATGGTTGTTTTGTTTAGAGTTAGAGATAGCTTGGTTTTCTATGCATTTGAGAGAGATGATTACATATAGCAGGTGTCCCTACTTTTTAGGAGATTTGGTTTGAGTGGGTCACTTGACAATTTGGAGCAGTTTTGAGCATATAGGTCTTTGCATGATTCTAGGCCCGATAGCACTTTTCAGGGTGACATGCAGAAACTTTCTATTTTTAGCAGGTTGAGCTCCAAGCCCCAGATTCATATTCTGAGCGCGCATTATGGATCCTTGAGACATTCTGAGTCTTTTGGATCTTTTTCGGGATGATTTGTCACAGATTTCTATTTTTAGTAGGTTGAGCACCATGGTTCGCATGTCAATTCTGATTGCGGATTTGGAATCCTCTCGGAAAATTGGATCCGATGAGGATGATATCATTGACATGCGAGTACATTCTATTTTTAGCAGTGTCTATTTTTAGATAGTTGACATGTGATAGTGTTCTCCTAGTCATCCTGAGCATTTTGACAGTTTTCTAAATTTAGGAGCCAAACCCTATTTTTAGTAGTTTCTATAAATAGCAGGGGTGACGGTCTCCAGATGTGACAAGTGACAGTCTCAGATTCCAACATTTGGCAGAGTTTCAGTGTGATGTGGCATCTACATGGCATCATTTGACCAAGGGCACATATGATGAGGTGGCATTTCCCTGGAGAAATTTTAGCTAGTCAAGGCTAACTTTTCTCACTAATCTTTCCTCACTTACCATAGTTTCACTTTCCATGCATTGGTTTCTCAAAATTCGCCTTAATTTGCTTTTAAACGCTAATTTCCTAAATTTTAGGAAAATCCCTAAAAAATAGGGCGAATTTCCCCTTGGCTAAACTCACTCATTCCTTGGCCAAATTTAGCAATTTGACATGCATTAGATTGCTAATTTCGTCCTCCTTGCTTTTCCCTCATTCCTAAAAGCTAATGCACATTCATTATCTCTCCCTTTCTTCTTCAAATGCGCCCTCTTCCCTCTTCTCTCTTCTCATACGTGTGGTGCATTAAAGAGATCCACACCCACTCTTCTCTTTGCATGTCACCTCCACTCGCCTTCATTACTATTCTTAGCCATTCCAATCCACATAGACGCCTATCTAAGTCCTCTCTCTCAAGCATGGGGTTTATTTTTGGTTTCCTCATATTGCAAGTGCACCTTCCCTAAATTAGTGAGCGTTTCTTCCTTTCTTATTCTCATCCAAAACCTCACTCAAACATTTAACCTTTTCCACTTGGCATGCGCTTTCCTTATTCCCTAAGTCTCTATTTCCTCACCCCTTCCTATTCCTCTCACACTCTCCTCCTATTCTCCTTCTCTCATGCACATCTTCCCTTAGCTTGTGCTCATTACTCCCATGCTTTGTCATCGTCTTGCCACGCATGCAAGCCCTCACATGTGGAGTTATCTCACTCATCTACTCTAGTTTCCCTCATGCACATCTTTCCTCACTCTTTCTTTCTCCCTTCATGTGCATATCCTCACGCCTATTTTCCCTCTCCCATCTCCTATGCGCCCATGTTATCTCCTCTTTGGGATTTGCGCCCTCTACACTATATATTGGATGGCCGGCATGAGTTATTGGTTGGATTTTGGTAGCAGCTAGTACACTCTTCTCTCATTCTTTTAGTCTAGTTACTTTATCTTTGAGCAAAGTGATCATTGTACCGGTTGTGGGCTTGTCAATTGTGGCACAACCAACCCTCTTGCAAGCCTATTAATAAAGAAAGTTTAGTGTTTGTGTTTGAACCTTTCTTCTTGTTGGTACTTTGTTGAATTTTGCAATTAGATTAGTGGCTTTCATACTATTCATTGTGGTTTTAAACGACTTTGTGAGTAGTTTCTTTCCTTCCTCTTCTTCTTTTTCTTGTGCTAACCCTGTAGGATCCCTCCAAGCAAACAAAACTACTTTTTCCCCATGTTTTGGACAGAATTAGCACGCTGTCCAAGACGTTACAGCCGCTGTTTTTTGTCTTATTTTGCAGAAAATCAGACTTATGACAGCAGCAAAATCACCCTAGGGACTCCCCCCTGAGGCTGGCAAGCACCAGCCCAAATGGAGAGGGGTCTAGCCCGTGACAATTTGGGGCTTTACTCCTTTAATTAGCCATTTTTTCATCGCTGTCTTATCAGTTATATCAGCTCAATTGGAGGGCGGAAAAGTGTGCTAACAGATGGTCAGACCCTTTCACCTTTCGACAATTTTTCTGAACGCTTAGATCATATCATATTGTATTGTCAACCATCATAGCTTCAAAGAATAGAGAATCATGAAAAGCCATGACAAGTCAAAACAAGAGATAAAGTTTTTCCATTAATATGCTTTGAGGACAAAACATTTCTAAAGGGGAAGGAAATGTTATGTATATAAAAATAAATATTATTCATAAATATATATAGCTAAACTAGAGAACTTAGGATATTAATTATTAAAAGGTACATCACTTAAAGACATGGCTTTATGCGAAAGGTCACCTTGAGGCCTAAATACCAAATCCATTCAACATTGCAATCATCATCTCTCATATGTTATTCAATATAATATTTAAATCCACATAGATCCTTTTATGTTAACCCATTTATTTTGGATATTTAGTTTATGAACCAAGTTGTTCATGTCATATTTCCATAAATGAACCTTGTTCATTTCATAGAAAGTGGCTGAAATGGGCAACAAAAGAATCCCCAATAAAATCAGCAAGGAAGTGTTTCAAAGGTAGAAGGGAACATGGGAGATACAATGTAGAAAATGAATAGAAGGTTGAAGCCTAAAGGGAGAAGGTCACCTTCTAGACAAACATGCAATGAAGAAACACCTACAAACATGTTACGGGGAGGGCAAATGGAGAAAAAAAGCGGAGAATAAACAATAGTACTACATTGGCCAATTTAACTTAACATGGGAAACCAAGATTCAAGAATGTATAAAGCTAAACATGCCTTGGAAGCAAAATCACACATTGGCCCATTTAAGGACATGTTCACATAGGTTAAGATGTGAGACATGCAAGTGATGTATCCCAAAGATAATTGGGACTACAAGACTTGCCTAGCATGCAATAGAGGAAGCTAACATTGAACAACACTTCTTGATTCATCGTGAAGCTTATAGCAGCATCAAAAAAGGGTTAGGGATGGAGGTTGTAAGTTGGTCAAGCCCAAAGATGATTGGAACTACAGGGCTTGCCTAGTGTTCAATAGGGGAAGTCGAGATTGAACAACACTTCTTGATTCATTGTGAAGGTTACAGTAGCATCAGAAAAGGGTCAGGGATGGAGGTTATAAGTTGGTCAACATTATTTTAGAGTAGCCATCTAGAAGACATTGCTCGAAGGGCTTCAAGAATGTGTCGATAAGGGACAAGTTAACGAAGGAATGCTAGGATGGAGAACTGGACACCACTAAGGATAGCTACCCATAAAAGTTGTTTTAGGACTTGTGCAGGATATGCCCTTTGTGGCATCCTATCTCTCTCCCTTGCTTTAGCTCCTCTACTCTTACATATTTTTTTAGCGAAGGAAAAACCTCCCAAATATGTAACTTTTCTATCTCATAGACCATTTTTGCCTTGTGGATGTTCTTTTTTTTGTAAGCTAGCTTTTCGTATTACCAATCATTGACAAAGATTACATAACAAGTTTGAGAAACTGGTGCTAAGGTTGCCATTAAAGGAAACCAACCCCACCACTAGTTATGGAAGTTCCAAAGAGTCAAGCTGTTACTGTTAGCACCAGAAGTCACCTTTGGATTGTGGCAGAGGTAAGCCTGATACCCATCAGAGTTTTATATCACAGGTTGGTTATAAAAAGGGGTCAAATGGGCGCAATCTCGGGAAAATATAGTCTTAACTCAGAAAACTGGACTGATATGTATGAGCAGGTGAGGTCTTAGTTTAACTTCAGACAATAAGTTGTAGTAAGGGTGAGTAGGAGGAAGACTTTGGTGAGAAAATGTAGAGGTCTGCCAAGGACATCATTTCTTTCAGCAACCCAAGGAGGAACAATTTAAACACAAGAGCTTCTCGAATTTAAATCTCAAAGAAACTGAAAGGAACTATATCAACACTATAATCAAAATTTCATCATAATGCAGTCACAATAATTCAAGTGAATCATTCAATCATGAACTCTTTCAGCATCAGAGGGAAATGAGAGGGAGCAAGAAAACTGACTGTCATTAAACAATACATCCCGGACTACAAAGCATGATCAGAGAACTAGAGTGTTCATTAAAACTTTACAAATCGGGAGCTTTGCTCTACCATCGACACTAACAAAATGGCAAAAATGCCTACAGATACTTAGAATTGGCTCCCACTGCTGAAGGCGCGATCATGTCATGAGTTTAAGGCTTTGCGTTGGTGAGTTCCTCTGTTAGGCTACGCATGCAGATGTTGGTCAGACTGCCCTTGCAGTCTTCTGTTAGAAGCGAACTCTGTCAGACGCAATCATGTTTCAGGAAGGTTTTGCAGCTGAGCCGACTAGCTGATAGGCCTTTCTCGAGCTTACCATTTATGGTGGAAACAATGTTCAACCACCATCACCTGCTTCAATAACTACTTTCTCGGGATCGGGGAAGCCCAAGTCAACTCTGCATTTGTAGGACGTGGCGGCCTCTGCTTCGTTGTTTGAGCTTTGCCGGATTGCTTGCCGGGGAGTCGTGCGGGCAGACGTGGACGAAGATCTGGTGGGGACAATTGGTGCAATCGACGTGGAGATGAGATGAGAGGCGACCATGTGGATAGACGCGACAGAGGAAAGGTGATTGGGAAAAGTGCAAATGACAGGATGCTGGCGCTGAGTTGTACAGGCACGATGGTGGAGCGACATGAGAATGTGACGTGGCGACAGAGGAGAGATTGCCGGGGTAGGCGCAGTGGGGACAATCCGTCGAGGTGGAGGTGAGAGGGAGTACAAGGGGAGGACACCTGGCAGGAGATGGTAGGTGGAAGTGAAGAGGGATATGACGCGGAAGTGAGTGGAGGACAGGTGTGCTGCAACGAAAGGATGAGGGGGAGCGGGAGATGTGATAGGCGGAGGAGAGAGATGGAGTGGGGGACAGATGGCAGAGGGAGGATAGAGTGGTAAGCGGTCTACTTGGAGGGGGTAGGCAGCGGTAAGAGGTTTT
>ML869371.1:17279-37774 GCA_009831015.1 Picea engelmannii | reverse complement strand
TCATAGGCTCAACTACACTAGATGACACATTAGGTCCTAACATGGTGGGAGGATGATTGTACAAAGAAAAAGGATCACTAAAAATTCCCCTTACTTGGACTAGTAAAGGGGCGTCTGGTTCAGTCAAAGGAGGATTAAAATTTCATGGAGGATGTTCATCAACTATTTCTACTTCGACTAAACCGATCTCTTCAAACCAAAGATAAGACCCTTCAAACTCCTTGTCACTTGTTTCACGCTACTTTATAGGCGATTACACCTCTGTAATAGGCTCAAGTCCTTGTAGTCGATGGGACCGACACGATTATTTAGCGACAGTGAATAAATTTATGTTGTTATCCAAACACAAATCAACCTATGTCTGACCTAGACTCAGACTCAGAGAGCACACCCCTAATCAAATCTAGGCATGCAGGAAGAAAACCAATTGGCTTAGGAGCCTTCCAAAAACCAACCTCATGGAGGAGATGAAGTCCCCACCAGATTGAATATCAAAGGTATGAGGAGTAGTTACAATGAACTACCTGAAACAGCCCTGATCGGTGCAAGTACCTTTTATTAAGGTGGGCACCCTCTAGGGGAACTGATACCGTGAACGAACATCTACCCCAAGTACCACAAGCACATCCCACCTGTAGTCAACTTTGTATATCCTTAGGAAAGGTCACTAAGGATACCAACTGACAATCATTGGTCGGGGGAACAGTCGTAAGTACACCTGCATGTAAGGGCAGGGTAACTAAGCCCGAAGCTCTGAAGGTGTAACCCAACGAAATCCCAATATATGTAGCAATCGAAGTGGTACCGCAAACACCAAAACAAGCAGAGATGGGTAATCTCCCTACTTGCCCCAATGCAACCTTGTGCTTAACTCCTATGTTGGAGGATATTCCCAACACACCGGTTGCGAGAATGGATTTTAATGCTCTTTAATGACCCCTAAGTTGAGTTTTTGTGGCCTTGGAGGGTTTACTCTACAATCCTATTCCAAGGCCTTAAACCTATCTACTATTGGTTTGTTATCAAAGAAAACGTCTAATGAAGTTTAGATTAAGCACTTCTTTTTAGAGGTTGTTGCTTAGGTCCAAATATAATGGATGAAACTTTAATGGTGTGATGACTCTTGACCCGACCAAGCAATGCAAGTATGATGATGCAAATTGTTCACTTCGATGAACTCTAGCTATGGGAAGGAGAGAGACTTTTCTTTCTCTTTCTTTGCAAACTTGTAAAAGGACAACCTCACACACACCAAGCAACCAACAAGCAAATCTAGCATGCAATAATATTTTTGTCTTTTTTATTATTTTTCAATGTGAATGAAAAATTTCCTGATATAAACAAGAAATATCAATGCAAATGGGACAAACCAACAACGATTAGCAAGCAAAGGGGTTGTAGGAAATTGGATATGAGGTCGCATCATCCCACTACAATGTCACTACAAGAACCACACCCAAAAACTCACCAAGGAGGGTTGATCTAGGAATGAATAAGGGTCATATATAGAGACAAGCAAACAAACAATGATAATAACAACTAGATCTATTTAGATCTGTTGGATGCTCATCCCAACTTCACTAATATTCTCAGAAAGAAAAAGGAAACTATCCAAGAATTACCAATCATTCACTCTAATATATTGAAGAAAACCTTTCAAAATCAATTCATGTGATAATTAACTCTTCAATCAGAGATCAAACCAGACCAAAAAGAGCATTGCAACACACTCTGGACCAGAGGACATACCTACAACCACAAGCTAGGGCTTTGATATGCAATTATACAATTCTAGTAGTGACTCATGAGACACAAGCTTCTCAACCAACAAGGGGGCTTCATGGGACAGTTATACTGCAACACGAGGAACTAGGAAATTTTGGTTTTTGGAAAAGATGGATCAATGGAAAATCTTCCAAATATTAATCATATCTACCAAATCTAGGCCCAGGAATGACTAAAATGGAAGAAGACTGAAATGAAAAACACAAAAATAGAGGAATATGTAGGAAAAGAGACTTGATCGGAGAATAATTCTTCCTTAGTGGAGTCGCCAATCTATTATGGGATTTTTTCTCATAGGGATTTCAGTGAGTAGATAAGTAAGATCTCCCTATAATTGGCCTAGTAATCCTAGACATGAGTGGGATAGATTTCTTATTTTTCTCCTAGAAAAACACAGATCATTACACAAGGAGATATGAGAATGGCTTCTTTTTTTTAAGGTTGTCCTTAGTGAATCTCAGTTGCTACAGTCTTGAAGTTCCAACCTCGGCTTCTACAACTTGCTCCCTATACACCAAACACAAAACAATACCATTCTACTTGTCTTCCTAGTGTTAGAATCCTAGATCTAGCTTTATCTAATATGATTTATAACAATATAAACCAGATCTAAATATTCATATATCAAATACAAACGTTCAGGGGGGAAACCAAATAATATATTAATGAAGCATAGAGAATACATATAAATTCATACCTCAACTTGATGAAAATGCTTCCTCCTTTAGCTTCTTTACTCCTTGCCTCTCCTCGCAGCTCCTTGGTCAGGCTAGGCTCACTGGCTTCTAGTTGTGATGATGGATGCCTTTGCAGTTGGACATCATAACAATACTCTGAATTATTCCTCCCCCTTTCATGAGGTTTTCGTTTGTTATATAGATCTTGGAGGAGGCTTGGGAGAGGCTTCCAAATCTTCTAGAGGATACTAGAGACTCGCATGATGTGATTTCATAAGCCTTTGACATGAAGATCCAACTCATACTTCACCTATCACCTCGTAACTCCTCAATTCTAAAAGTCTGATAGTGCCTCACCTGACGAGATACTAGTGTCCAGCAAGGGCCTCACTTGTTGTCTAATAGGTGACCTGTGAGGATGTCAATAAGGGCTCAAAAAGGGTTCAATTCTTAGGCAAAAGATGTATTTGGGAATTTTTCCTATGATGGCTTCCTCTCTGGCCTATAGGGTGGATATTAAGGCTATAACAAGCAGGTCAATTAGAAGTCGAAGAGTTTTTAGTTAGCAGACCAGTCAAAATAAGAGACGACAAACTAATCGATGTGAAGGTCAATAATCTAATCAGGACAATAACAAAGTTCAATTGTCCAATCGAAGGGCTGAAATATGGAACAAGAGAGCCAATGTCAGATACAATATCAAAGAGATCATCCTATATCAATCTAGAGGAGGCATTCAACAACTTAATGCCAGAAGACTTCTTATCAAATCATACATTTCGTCTGATAATAATTTGTCATTTGACAGGATCAAACAATCGATAGGATTTCGATTCTTTGGAGTATCCCATCATGATGCAAGCATGACTCTTTGCATCCAACTTTTTTCTGCAATCATAAAAAATATGAGCCCAAGAAACACATCCAAACACATAGAGGTGGTCGACTGAAGGCTTCTTTCCATGTCATCATTCAATTGGAGTCGTGGAAGGAACAACTTGAGTCGAGATGTGATTGACTAGATATTTTGCACAATGCATCACTTTAACCCGGAAGTGAGGAGGCAAATCTTTAGCCTACAAAAAACATCTAGGCATTTCGACTAAATTCTAATTCTTGCATTCTTCAACACTATTTTGTCGAGGTGTGTGAGAAAATAACCATGCTAGTCAATACAAGATCGAACGAGGTATTCTTCAAAAGGTCGATTTACGTACTCACCATCATTGTCTGATCTCATGCACTTGATGGGTTAGCCGCATTGTTTTTCAAGAAAGGCTCTAAATTCCTTAAACTTTTCAAAGACACGGTTCTTATTCTTCATAAAATAATCCCTTGTCAAATGAGAGAAATCGTCAGTAAAGGTCAAAATATACCTTGCACCTGCCAATGAAGGTAGATTGATGTAGCATACATCACTATCAACCAGCTCCACTAGGTTTTGTGCTCACCACACTTTTCCAGAGTTGAAAGGTGCTTAATGATGCTTCCCAAGCACACAACCTTTACAAACTCCTTCAGGGGAAAACACTTTAGGTAAACCAACAACCATGTTCTGAGTTTCCATCAACTACAGACTTTGAAAATTCAGGTGTTCAAGTCGTTCATGCCAAGTTTGACTTCTCTCATTAGTGTGAGAAACAAGAGCAGTCAGTTCAGTGTTAGGTCGAGTCTTGTCACATAATTTGTATTAATTTTCCATCGGTTCAAGCCCACCAACGACAATTGAATTGCCCCTTTCTTAAAATCACCAACACATAACCGATATAGCCAAAATTCCACAATATTGCCTATCTGTGTTAACTGAGCAACAAACAACAGATTGGCACATGATACACATCGACAATTTTCCCATGTTGACAGGTAACATCACCATGACCAGCAACATCTAGAGAAAAAACATCAGCAACATATATTTTCCTCTCCTTAGCTTCATCCAACCACGTGAACAAAGAGGCATCCTTAGCCAAGTGATGAGTGCACCCATAGTTGACTACCCATTCATTCTACACAGAATGAGACAGCAAGGCTTGAGAAGTTTCGACTTGGAAGGTGAAATTATCAATGAGTCGTTGTTAAAAGGACGTGTTTACTTCCAAGTGTTTCACCTTCTCCTCTAAATCATCTCTCTTCTTATAGCATACTTTCTCCACATCTCCAGTCTTTCCATAGTACTGACATGTCTTCTTCTTTTGACTTTGTTATGGTGCATATGTTTATCCCTTAGGTTTCTGGTCACAATATGTAGTTTTTTATGTAGAGGCATCAAACTGTACTCTATCCCTGGGATCCAAATTTCTCTTTCCCTTGAGAAAATGGGCTCGATGCTTATCACCAAGCTTGCCTTCTTCAAGTATTCTATGCTTATCAATAATCAAAAGGCCACAGAAAGATTCAAAGGTGTAATCCTCACCATCTTCCTTGTGTGCTTTCCAGTTAGTTCGAAAAGTGTGAATGGTCTTCTTAAATTCATCAATACCAACTCAATGAGTTGTCCAGCCTTCTTATGATAGTTCTTTCCATATTCTACCAATTTCAACTGGAGTTATTTGACACATGCCAAATAGTCCTATATTTTGTCAAAAGAATGAGGATCAAGAGAGATCAACTCTTTCTCCAAATGTATGACATGGCTCTCATTGACTCGGTATGAAAAACGAATTTAACCTCTCCTAGAATTAATGAGTAGTTGATTCCACTGAGGTGAAACCAAATCTGCCATGAGATATAAGTCGTGATGACACCCACAACCTCATCATTCTTTCCATCAACAATGAAATTTTCCTGGTCTTCTTTTGGGTTTAGAATCACAATCTTCATATACTACCACAATCATTTTCTCTTCAATATGGTTTCGATGTCTGGTGCCCATACTGCATAATTTGATCCATTCAGAACAACAGGATCAATCTTTGAAGCCATATTTGATATCTAGAGAAAAATTCCTATTTCAAAGGTTCCAATCGGCAAACCACTGGCCCATAATCAATCACACAACAAATCTAAATCAGCAAGGTATGCAGATAACAAGTCAAGGTTTTAAACTGTTGGCTCTGATACCATGTTGGGGAAAGGGGTGGAACCTGTAAGGAAACAGATAGACAATTCTACAGACAATTGAAGACGGAATAAAAAATTTGAAGATAAAGGTGGTGTCTAAAGACACTGTTACAACACTTAAGCAAATCACATTGTGATCAGAACATCACAGTGCATATTAGACCTTGATATCTCCATATGATATAAATTTGATCGCTTGATGATAATGACCCATGGGGTCTGCTATTTATAGCCTCAAGATCTAACCAACTTCCATATAATCAGGAAGATCTTGTCCACATGTAACCGTCGATTGTTAGATTTGACTCTGCTAAGTCTGTGCTATCGAGTCATCTTGATAAGGATTCTTAACATGATCATCCATATATCCAGCTCATAGTTTATTGCTTGGCTAGTCGATCCACCACCCGATTATCTTTGATTGTTGGTTAACTGTTTGACCGACAAGCATGTTGACTACTTGACCAATTGTATCCAGATGTAGGTCAACCATTCGACTAATTGAATCCAGGAGAAGTGTGATGAACCATAAATGTTTGATGTTCCAACACTTCATGCATTGTTGTATCCCAATCTAGATGACCTGAAGCTTCTACAAATGCATATGGATCATGAGTCTCTAAAACTTGAGCCAAAAGAGAAGAGGCTCATTGGAACTATGATGTGTCCGATGTTGATATGAAGAATCACCAACAAGATCACTAGTTGCTTCTCGTGTTGAACGAACCCATGTCGAAAGTGGTGGTGTTGGTGCAGGTTCATGTTCAATGGACTCATCTAGAGGAAGGTGAGCAGGCGGAGGTGGATTTTCATACTCACTATCATCTGAAGAAGAAGAAACCAATGTAGGAGTAGAAAATGCCACAAACACAGAAGATGGATCGCAGGCTGTAGATGGCACAAACGCCAAATTAGGCTCAAATGCCAAGATATTCTCATAAAATTTAACATCTCTTCTAACAATAATTTTGCTAGAATGAGTTTGAAGAATTTTGTAACCTTTGCCATCTTCAGAATATCCAACAAATGTAAACTTCTTACTTTTAGGCTATAAAGCTTTCATTTTCTCCTCAAAAATGTGAGTCCACGCTACACTACCAAATACACAGAAGTGGCTTACATCTAGCTTAATTTTATTCCATGCTTATTTTGGTGTTATATTTTTAAGAGCCTTTGTGGGAGTCTGATTTACTATGTAATTTGCACAATTGATGGCTTCCACCCAATAATGGAGACTTAATCCCTTAGATTGGATTATAGTATTAGTGATTTCTTTTTATGTGTGATTCTTTCTTTTAGCAACACCATTTTGATGTGGTGTATATGGAACAATATGTTGCATTTGCACGCCCTATGCAGTGCAGTAAATTGTAAATTTATCGTTCACATGTTCGCTTCCATTATATGTTCTTAACCTTTGAAATTGATGTCCATATTATTTTTCTACAAGGGCCTTATAGGCCAAAGACTTTTCAAACACTTTTCTCTTAAGTTTTAAGAATTAAACCCAAGTGCATCTGCAGAAGTCATCAATGAAAGTTAAGAAATAATTACACCCATTAAAAGAAGGAGAAGAAAGCAGACCTCACAAGTCACTATGAACAAGATGCAAAGGGGTTGAGGCGTGCCAAGAGGCACGCTTGTCAAAACTATATTGATGATGTTTACCGAGAACACAACTGCAAAAAACACCATCTCTCCAAGAAACAAGAGGAAGACCAATCACCATTTGTTGATTACATAGTTGTTGCAATGATCGATAGTTTAGATGACCAAACCACTCATGCCAAAATTTGCTCAAGTCATTACTATGAGCAACAAAAATTGATGGAAAATATGATGACCCAAAGTTGTCAAACTTGTACAACCTGGTAATATCGTCAGCAATTCCAGTTGCGATAACATGCTTAGGATTTTTTAGATCCTTGATTACAACTTGGTGAGGTGAAAACTCTATGGTTTTACCTTCACCTAAATGAGTGATTTGATACACTGGTAGACGGTTGTAGGAAAGACTTGGAACACATAATAAATCATTGAAATGACCATTATCTACTTGAATTGTTCTGGACCCTATAACACTAAGAGATCTATCATCACCAACAAATATTTTCTTGGTGTTACATTCATTTAGAGAAGAAAAGATGGGTTTATCCTTAGCCATATGATAAGATGTTATATCATCAATAAGCCACTCATTAGAAGAAGAAGTAGAATTTGTATCGAAGGAGAAACCTGAAGTAGAAAGTGCATGTCCATGAGAAAAATAGTCAGAATAAGAAGAAACAGTATTGATGTTGTGATTCTTAATTGCTACTTCTAAAACTTCCATATTCTTAAAACATTTGGACTCCACATGACCATCTTTCCCACAAAAGTTGCAATGTTTGTCAGTCTTCTTAATTTTAGAATTTGTTCATTTGTCACCATTAGGAACGAAAGCTGGCTGAGAGGATTTGGGACCCTCATTTTGCTTGTTGTTGTGGCAAAGATGTTGCTTCTTGGGATTATTGGATTTATCTTTCTGCTGAGCCATTAAGGCTTTGTTGGAGGTACATGTAGTGTTGATCACTCCAAGTTGCACAAGTTTATCTTGTTATTTAATCAGAGCATCATAAAAAGACTCGAGAGTGGGATCATTATAGGCACTCGCTAGAGCATCTCTTGTGGCATAAAAGATAGATACAAAGACATAATATGCGCTACTAAGCTTAAAAAGAAAAATATAGATGCATCGGTCTTCCTTCAGATCTATTTTGCAGTCTATACATAAAAGTCGAAGTGTTTTGAACTTAGATAAATAATCTTCAATACAAGAAAAATCATTAGGACTTAGAGTCATTAACTGATTTTCTATCAGGTGGGATTGAATAATATTGTGTTTACCAAACATAACGTCAAGCTTAGTCCAAGTTGCATCGGGAGCATCAATTCCTTGAAGGTGAAACCTTAAATCATGGGAGATGGACATTCTGATTAGTCCATGTGCTTCATCATTCTCATTGGCCCATTTGACTTTATTTTCATCATCAATGGGTTCTAGTTCTTTTCCCAAGGTAATCTAGTAAAATCCTCTGCTTCTTAATACATCTTCCATATGGGATTTCCATGAGAAGTAGTTGGTACTGGTAAGAAAAATATCACTAAGAGATGTCATATTAAAATATGTAGAAAAATATGAAATTGATGCTCTAGATGAAATATTTCGAAAAAAAAAATGGGCTATTTAAAAAAAAACAACACTAAAAACAAACTTTGAATGTGAAAGTTATGCTCTTTTGAAAAAAGGCATAAACGGTAACCAAAGAGCCACATGGCAAGTAGAAGTTGGGCCATGTGGTGATGCTCCCCCTAATTGTGCCTATAATCTCACTTTTAAATAAGTTATTTATGAAGTGATCCACTTTTATAGAATAAGCGAGAATCACTTTTACAATGAAGTTACTTTGTAAATGAAAGTTGCATGCAAAAAATAACTTATAATAAAATATTAAAGTTATTTAATAATGATTCACTTTTATGATTAAGTGAAATGCACTTTACATTGAATGCATGAACTTTTTCAAAAAAAGGTAACAAAAAACAGACTCGAACTCAAGACCGCTTACTAAGTAAAGTAACTTTCAACCAAGTAAGCTAGTGCAAAACACTTTATAGTCTTAAGAAGGAGTATTGGTGTTGTTGTTGTTGTTGTTGTGGAAGATGACCTTGGAGTGCATGCTCAATAAAAAATTATTTTTATGCATTCACACATAAAAAAAATTCACTTTTCAACAATAAGAAGGGTTAGATATCGGTTAGCTTACCTGAAAAACGCAATTTTTCCTTCTGTTTCTGATTTACTGAGATCGCACAGAGCACACGACAAAGAGCATACGAAGACATAAAAAAAATTCCACTTTGTTTCTTACTTTTCGAGACCACACAAACCATAGGAAAAAGAGAATACGCAGATCGAAAAGAGCAGCAACCTAGAAATAAAAAAATAGAAAACCAAAATAAAATTGAAATATCATCTCTGTAAAAAAATTAAAAAGGGCATATTCAAGCTTTATACCTCTGGATCTGACTGAAATGATTGTATCTTGGGAAAAATGAAACATTTTTTAGTGAAACAAAAAGTATATATAGCTTAAAGAAGCGCATTGGACGCAATG
This sequence comes from Picea engelmannii, assembly GCA_009831015.1. Lineage (NCBI taxonomy): Eukaryota > Viridiplantae > Streptophyta > Pinopsida > Pinales > Pinaceae > Picea > Picea engelmannii. The sequence goes on along the minus strand of ML869371.1, from coordinate 28,095 downwards.
GAATGGACCTCTTGACCCATAAATGTATGAAAATTGCATAAACTAGAGATGCGGCAACACAGCTTCAAGATCTCGATCTATAACAGAAGCAAGTCTTCAGATACACTCTGATACCATTTTTGACAACATACGTATTCCAATAGAGGACAAACACCTTTAGTAACCACTCACACAACCAGATCAAAGATCAACACACCAAATTTTTTACATGGTAAAACCCCTATAGGAAAACATCCATGGCCCCAACCAACATGACCACTTGAAGCAATTTATTAATGAAAAATAAAATATTACAAAGAGATTTACAAGAATTTTTTTCACAATTGGACATTGAAAAATGACCCTCCATGCTCTTTAAATAAAGATCATGGACCAATCGGGTGTTAAGCCACAAATCAATGTAGTCGTTAAGATTGAGGAGAATATGAGTCGTCGGATCATTCTATGTCGGGAACATATTGTGACCGGGAGATTACCTAACTACAAATGCATATTGAAGAAACACACGTTTACCTAATGACACATTAGACCAATTGGATCTTAACTAACTCATAAGTGTCTAAATATCCTAACAAATACAATTCACAATGGCTTCACAAGTTTCATCTGCTTTTAATTGAACTCCAATCCAAATTATACTCGATTAATTGAACATAAATGAGATGGCACTTAGGTATTAAAAACTTAGGATGGCAATGAATTTAAAACATATGAGATGGTCATTCACTAAAACATGGAGAAGATACTAATGAATTAAATCATATATATGAAATGACTTGACCTTGATACCTCCAAAAGGAGATGCACAAAATGCCAAAACATGGGAATAGAAATAGTTAAAAGAAGGTTACAATTCCATTCACCATTTCCCACAAGGTACATCCCACTACCCATCTCTTTGTCCAAAGAATATGCAAGCATCCAACCGACACTCACACACCCAACCTTCAACTTGTGCAACTCCAATGAACAAAAGGTATCAGACCCATAGAGCATACGGCCTACATACATCCTAGAGACGCAAGGAACAATCACCTGTGAGTAGCATATGGCCTATACGGCCTATGCATGATCCCCTCATCGCCTTCAACATTTCTTGGTTATGTGAATCGCTTCTTGGAGGGTGTATGGCTTCAACGTTTAAGAGATTGTTGGTGGTTTGGCTACCAATGCTTCAACATGCATGAATTCCCTCAAACTTCATATGCAGAATTACAAATTAAGATAATTATTTGCAACAACTAGTTTATAATGGCCATTGATCTCCAAGTGCAACAAGAATCGATGGAGGTGATTTCAAAGTTGTTTTCTTTCATAGAGTATTCATGGAAAACGAATTTATGAGTACATATAATGTATTACAATGGAATTTCTTCATCCCAACCATCAATCTAATTATTGGCAACATTTCAAACACAAAAAAATCACCAATAACTCAAGCGCAACAATTAACACAACCATTGAGAAAATGTCATCACACAAAGTCACAATGTTACCTTGGAAAGCCAAATGGGAAAACCAACATTTAATGGTTGTTGAGTGCTCTTATTCCAATAATATCGAGTTACAATGTACTTCATGGCTCTCTATGCATGCTCCCCTATTTGGCCAAAAGACCCTTTGAGAGTTAAGTTACAATGAGATATTAGAGAGCTGGGGGGGTAATGGAAAGACTTAGAGATTGACCTTTCAGGTCCCATTCCTCTCTCTCTCTCTTTCCCTCTCCTATTTTCATTTTTTTGTTTTATTTTATTATTTATTTTTCCTCTCATTTGTCTCATTTAAATTCACATTGCAATATCTTTTATGTTTTATCTAATCTTCATTAATTGCCAACTTACATTTAGGTACTGAGTCTTACAACTATCATCTTGGTTTGGATCCATTTTGAATCACTACCTCGATAAACAAAATCCAATAGTGTGCAAATGGATATACAAAACATGATAAATTAGATGGTATAGTTGAAAAGCATAAAGTGTAGTTGGTAGTTAAAGGGTGTGCATAGAAAACAATGATTGATTTCAAAAAAACAATTTTGTTAGTAGCTAAGATGACTACAATTTGAACCATGCTAGTTATTATGGCGTAGTTTGAATGGACAATGATCTAGATGGATGAAGAGAATTTTTTCTAAATGGATGGATTGACGAGAAAGTATATATGGAGAGGCCACCCATAATTTCATGGCTAATAAAGGAGAACTTAAAGTATGAACTACAAAATCCTTTGTATGAGTTTAAGCAAGGACATATAACATGGTATATGTAGATTAATGAATACTTGCAATCTTTTAGTCAAGTTAGCATTGATGACATTATGCTTGTTGGTAGGGTTAGTAGGAGTAATAACCTTCTCTTGTTGAAGACATTCATGAACTTGTAATAAGAAGTTTGCAAATGAAAATAAATCCTTATGGCAGTCTTGATCCTTTTTCACAAGACAAGACCACCTGTCTAAAAATACTTGTTCATATGCTTCATTTAAAATTGTCATCGCCATGTCTTGGTTAAGCAACTTCCACCATATGGGAGCATTGTGTTTTAGACTAAAGCTTAGCAAATTTCTCCAATTCGTTGGGAAAGTTGACTTTATCTCTTTTAAGTGTTCTTCAATAGTAGGACCATCAACTTTCCTATAAATAATTTCTTGTGAAAATTGAAAAATAAAACTGTGGTGTTGAAGAAAAAGCTTACTTTGCGAGGGAGCTCCTTTATGCAGCTAGGGTTTTGAGGCGGTGATTTGAAATGGTCGCAACTTCCTTAATATGAGTCAAAATTATATCACGTAATGTCAAATTGAAGTTGCCAAAATGCTCTTTCACTTGGATTTGGTTTGATTTTAATTTGGGCAACTTTTCAAAAGTTACCTACTTTGTAATACTTGGAATAAACTTGCAACTGTCATTGGAAAAACCCTAAAATAACTGATTTTAAATTAATGATAACTTCACTTCCCAAACTCCAACTTGAATGCTTTTTTTTTTAATTGGTTGTTTTTCTAGAGGAACTCAGATCTACACTTTATTTATTTAGATTTTGCATAGAAATGTTCAAAAAAGGATCTTAATGTTTTGGCCCTATTTTTCCCTTGAAAAAATTACAAAAACAAAAACAAAATATCTTCCACTTTCTTTCTCAATAAAGAGCTTTGACACCACTTGTAGTGAACCTTGGTATATAATATACAAGAACCCTTAACTTCATAATAATAAAATGCATCCACACAAGAATAAACATGAGATTACAGAGACAACCCTAAAGGTAGGGAAACACCATCAATTATTGTTTATTGAAGGAATCACTCCACAAGCCATGCATGCTACAACACAATTTTCAACATATCAAATACAATGATACTCGTATATATATATATATTCATGAGAATTCCTTGGGGACTATGCCAACTACGCCTCATTGCTAGGATATTTAAACACTTAAGAGTTAGTTAAGATCAACTTGGTCTAATATGTCTTTAGGTAAAAGTATATTTCTTTAGTATGCATTTGTAGTTATGTAATATGACGATAATGGTATGTTCTAGACATAGAGTGATCCAACATCTCATAATCTCTTCGACCTTAACGACTACATTGATCTATGGATTAACACCTGATTGATCCATGATCTATATTTAAAGATAGTGAGGGTCATTTGCTAATGATCAATTGTGAGAAAATCTCCTGTAAAAAAAAAAAATTGCATTAATATATTGCCTCAAGTGGCCACGTTGGTTGGGATTGTGGATTGTTTCCTTCTTTGAGGGTTTTAACCACATAAAAACATTGGTGTGTTGATATTTGATCTGGTTGTGTGAGTGGTTATTAAAGGTGTTCTTCCTTTGTTGGAAGACCCTATTTTCTTGAACATGGTATCAAAGCTCGTTTCAAGATCCACTCCCATTGTAGAGCGAGATCTTGAAGTTGTGTTGCTGCATTTCTTGTTTCTATTTTTTATGTACATTTCTGATCTAAGATGAATGTTCCATTGCTTATAGAGTGCTTCTTTCAGTTATAAATGCTTTTCGTTTCACTCTAACAGGTTTATGTTTTCACAAGTTACGACCATTTTAGTTAGATCTAGAGGTACAAAGCTTGAATACACCCTTTAAAAAAAATTACAGAGTTGATCTTTTGGTTTTCTATTTTTATTCTCGAGATGCTACTTTTTCCAATCAGAAATATGCTCTTTGTCGTGCACTCTATGCGATCTTGAAAAATCAGAAATAGAGCGGAAAGTGTTTTCTTTTCTACATATGTTCTTTGCTTTGTGTTGTATGTGAGCCTAGAAAATCAGAAATAGAGAGAAAACTTGCATTTTCCAGGTAAGATTACCTAGATTTAACCCCATTATGTTAAGATTCAGAATTTGTTTTCGAAAATTTCACTTGTTTTTGTGTAAGCACGTGAAAATAAGTTTATTTTGGTAAGCACGCACTTTGAGGTGGATCTCCAACAACAATAACAACACCCCAGTCCTCATCATTTACAATTGTTATGTGTTTTGCACTAGTTCACTTGGTTGAAAGTTGTTTTATGTAATAAGAGATCTTGAGTTCAAATATCTTTTTAAGTTGATTTTTGAAAAAATTCATGCATTCATTGTAAAGTGCATTTCACTTAAATTATAAAAGTGAAACACTATAAAATAACTTTAATATTCTTTTTAGTTATTTTTTTTGGCATGCAACTTTAATTTAAAAAATGACTTCATTGTAAAAGTGATTCTCACTTCTCCTGTAAAAGTGAGTTGCTTCATAAGTAACTTAGTTGTAAAAGTGAGCTTATAGGAAAAGTTAGAGAAAGAAGGGCATCGCCACGTGGACCAACTTCTACTTTCCACGTGGCTCTTTAGTTACTGTTTACTTTTTTTTTTTTTAAATGACATAACTTTCACATCTGGAGTTCGTTTTAAGTGCCATTTTTTTAAACCACCTATTTTTCTTAGAGCTTTCCATCCATACCATCAATTTCAACTTTTCAATCTATATTCTCTACATATTTTAATATGGCTTCTCACAATGAACTTTTGCTTACCAGTACCAACTACTTCTCATGGAAATCCCATATGGAGGATGTCACAAACCTTAATTTCCAATCCAAAAAAAAAAAATTATATATATTTATTCAACCATAATAATCTAGTTTACTTCTCTTACTTCATAACTTCTCGCCACCTAAGTTATATTATTATATACTATAATGAGTTGAACAACTCTATACTTAACAATATAATTCTAAAGGTTATCCTAAGTCTTATTCCACTAAGACTAGGTACTTGATAACCTATATATGTTTGATTTCACTAAGTTTCCAACTCTATTGTTGTATCTATAGTCATTGCGAAATTGATATATATATATATATATATGGGTCTTACAAGGGTTATTTATTTGTGTATCCCTCTTATGGCTAACGTTTCCACTCGACTCTATATCCTTGTTAACATAGCTTTTAATTCTATCATACTTTCTATGTGTATGAAGTTTTGCATTATATAGTCCTTGTTAAAATATTTCATAGAAAATGTCAACCAATATATATATATATATCCAAAACTATTTCATTGTCTCGTCATATATTATCGGGTTTCGATATACAACATATATTAATACGAGTTCCAATATACAACGGTTTTCAATACACAACATATATTAACATGGGTTTCAATATACATCATATATTAATACGGGTTCCAACATATATTAACACGGGTTTCGTTGTGTCATTCAATGTATAACACTTGGCATACGAAGGATGGCTCATACATAAGTGTATTTATTGTATAGTTTTACGAGGATTTAAACTCTTATTAGTACCATTCCTTCATTAAATTTCTCACCAACTTTCCTTCGTTAAACAACATATCATACAATGTATTTATCATGCAACGATCTTGCATGCGCCACCTGTGGGGTTACTATCTCAAAGAGATTTTCCCAGCAACTGTCCCGAGGAGGTACACATGTAGGGTCATATCGCTTCCAAGTGTTAAGGTTTCCTTGTCGAAGCCTTAATCCTTCCGACCTCTCCCCAACTTGGCTCATTTCACACTTCTCAGTTTTTGCTTTCTCTGTTATGTGTTTACTCTTAGAGGGTTTAAGGTTTTCACATGACTCTCCTGTATCTTTTTAGAGTTCCTTGAGTTACATTATGGAAATCTAATTGTCCAGAACCTTACTTCGTTTTACTATGGAATTACTGCATGAGTGTTAGGCGTTCATAGCGTCGTTGGATTTCAGTTGGTTGATCTGTGTCATCCCTAACTGGTAAGAGTTTATTAAAACCTCTTTACTTGTTTTGTTTCCTCATAAATTTTTATTATCTGAGCCATTAGTTCATGGTTTTCGGTAAACGTTATTTCGTCGACTCTGTTTAAATGTCCTTGTGACATTTTCCATAGAGAACTTCATGTTTTTGTGTATGTGTTTTATATAATGTTTAATTTTGTATTTTGGTCATGATAATACTTTGCTTCCGGTTAGCCTATGCTCCAAAGGGTTTTCCCTTAGATCTCAGGAACTTATCATTTGAACCCAATTATCTCATGAAATTTGTGGTTCAGAAAACCGGTTCAAATCGTTTATTTGTCCCGAACTTAGCTAGGACTCATGTTGAAACGAATATGGTGTTTGCACATAGTAGTAATTATTCTTTAGTTTATATTCTATAATATCATTGTAAATCTTGATACATTATTTCTTGGTTATTTAACTAATGATGGGCCCTTCTTATTGCTTGCGAGGGTACCCATCAACCATTCAACAACCATGTACACTCGGGTGGAGTTCAAGCGATGGATGGAGATACAAGGCGTTTTGTATATTCATGGTAAGTTAGTCTCCTATTTGCATATATAACTTCTGTTGCCCAAATAAATTTGTACAACATCCTAACTTGTTCGTTGTTATTGTACATGTACCCAGGGGTTGGTACCATGGAGGTTCGTGAATACCCTTGCTTAGAAAGGTATCCAGGTTCCATTTCTTAACTACATTCAAGTTTGGCATCGCAACATGTGACTGCTCCTTTATTATAGCTAGTAGACCGAATAATTTTGTATAACCCTCCATGAGAGTCTGTGACTCAGGGCGCCTTTTATAATTTTGTAATAATTTGTTATTGATTATGTTTTTGTTATATACAGTCGTTATTTATATCTCTGGTTCACTTACCATTGTTTCCCTTATTGGACGTAAGCATACAGTATGATCTGGATTATTTTCGGCACGAAATGAGAGCAGAGATATAATAAAGAAATGCACAGAGATATCGTGTATATCCAATAATATAACAGAAATATATCAGAGATGCAACCATAAACACAGAGATACAGTAATACACGATTTCTATTAATGAAAGAAATGTACAGAGACTGTCAAAATACAGAGTGAAAGACTCGCTAGAATGGTGGCAACTTATCTCTGATAAGAGATGTGACGGCTACTCACATTCGCAAGAAGATGAGTACCATGAGGCTCTGAAGGATTTTTTACAATAAACAGGAATGCCAAAAACCCTAGACATCCAAAAACCTAACCCTAGGAGATGAAGCGCCAAAAGTCATGTGGGCCCTGTTTGGGTAAGTTTTTACATCAACTTCTCGGGGTCGTAACTTTTGCATACGATCTTCGTTTTAGGCGTATGATAGCTTGTTGGAAAGGTATCGTCGAGGAGATTCATTTTGGGGCCTTGATTATGCCTTTGACTATCATTGAGAACCTCGATCTTGAAAAACCTTTTATTTATTCCCTCAAAATGGCCCTGGAAGTTAAAACCTGTTAAAAATAGTTAATTGCCAAAATTGCCAGAAAACTGTTTTGAGCCATTCGAAAAATGCGGGTGGCCACCGATATCCACCTAGATCAATCCTCTCTCCTTAGGAAGCAATGGTCTCCATTGCGTTGAGTTCCAGGGGGAGAGGGAAAAGCATTTGTTGGATCTGCATCTTGGTGAGCTGCTTGTATTGCAAGTGACGTTGCGTTGTTTAGTTTGTGGAAGTCTGTCATGAACCTGTTGAAGCTGAGGCTGTTCAACAAGTCGAGCTACATGGGAGGAAGATGTGTAGAAGGAATCTTTGTGCTCTGCTGCAACCTTGTCGACCTGCTTCTGTTGGATAGAAGGTGCAGGGGGCGAGGCTGTAGTGGTTATAGTGTCCTTATGTTCCCCTTTTGAACAGATTGTGAAGAAGCTGAATTTTGTAGTATGAGATACTACCTTGTGACACTTTTTAGGTGGAACAATAGTTGGAACTACCTCTGGTATTCTGTAGAGATGACCCCCCAAAGTAACAATGACACTACGGGGTCGACACTCATAAACAGCATGGCGTATCCACATATATGGATGGCCCAAGAGAACATCACAGACATCCAGTGGGGCAACATCACATAATACCTCATCCTTGAAGGGTTGGATGTCGTATGACAATCGACACTGTTGGCTGACATAGAGATCTCGTCCTTGCCGAAGCCACCCGATGTTGTATGGTTGCGGGTGTGGTGTTGTCGACAATCCCAACTATTTGACGACCTCTGCTGAGATGAGGTTTTTCTGACTTTCGCTATCAACAATAAAATGCAGCGGGGTCCCCCTCACCCCCATCTGTGAATGAAAAAGGCGCTCCCCCTCTTCAGGATCTGTTGGTTCTTCTGGCTGAATTGTTGCAGTCGCAACAATAGCAGTGGGGTCTGCGTCAATGATCTGTCCTTTACCAGTATTTTCAGAATCAGATTCTGAATCAAGGTTCGGCTCCTTGTCTTTGATCTCGGCCACCAATGAGTGTTTTGAGCGACATTCATCGGTGTTGTGCCAGGGGATTTTGTGGAAATCACGCCATTTTCCGGTGTCCTTCTTTGTCTTCTCGTGACCCTTCTTTTCTTGTGTCTTGGACTGGCTTTCAGGAGACTGTTTGTTAGGTTCGTCTTTGTCATACTTTGGTTGTTGTGGATTTGCAGACCCAAATTCTCGTTTTTTCTGGTGCTTAAATTTCTGCTCAATTTTAACAGCATATCGATAAGCAGCACCGAGTGATGAGATGTCCAGAAAATCCATTTTAGTCTGGATGTATCTGTGTAGAGCCCCACGGTATTTCAGAACCAAATGTCGCTCGGAGTCTTTGATACCCAGCTTGGTGCGCAAGGTATGGAAGGTATTGGTGAACTCCGGAACTGCTTGGCCCCTCTCTTACCACAGTGTGGTCCATCTCATGTACTAGTCCTCATAGTTTCCAACGGGGTAATATTGTTCCTTTACCGCATCCACAAAAAAATCCCAAGTGGGATCGGCCCCATATATTCCAGACTCCTCTGTGGAACTTTGCTCCCAGTAAGTTTCCCACCAATGTTTGACATGAGAGAGAGCTTTAAGGAGTGTGAAGGTGATCTTTTCTTTGTCGGAAAAATTGTGAATAGAGAAATAACCTTCTAGCAGAGTTAACCATTTTTCTAGGGCTTTTGCATCTATCTGTCCTTCAAATACAGGAATATCAAAATTAACTTGTACCTTGAAAGGCGAGGTTCCTCCAAAGTGGTTGCTTGATGAAGATGCGTCTGATGCTATCAGCAGGCGTTTAAGGATGTGGGAAAAATTCTCCATCATTTCATCCCTCTGTCGCGTGAGAGCTTGCTCAAGCAACAGGCTGATAGGATCGTCTGCTCCGTCGTTTTTCTTTTCTTCCGCCATTGAGGGTTTATTGGGTGTGCGAGAGAGATTATCCTCAAGAGAGACAAACTCGAGACCCAACTTGCTATACTCAGACCTCGTTGGGGACATGCACTGAAAAAAATGACGAAGAGCAACCTGCTTTGATACCACTGATCGGGATTATTTTCGGCACAAAATGAGAGGGGAGATATAATAAAGAAATGCACAAAGATATCGTGTATATCCAATAATATAACAGAAATATATCAGAGATGCAACCATAAACACAGAGATACAGTAATGCACGATTTCTATTAATGAAAGAAATGTACAGAGACTGTAAAAATACAGAGTGAAAGACTCGCTAGAATGGTGGCAGCTTATCTCTGAGAAGAGATGTGACGGCTACTCGCATTCGCAAGAAGATGAGTACCATGAGGCTCTGAACACCTTTTTACAATAAAAATGAATGCCAAAAACCCTAGACATCCAAAAACCTAACCCTAGGAGATGAAGCGCCAAAAGTCATGTGGGCCCCGTTTGGGTTAGTTATTACATCAACTTCCCGGGGTCGTAACTTTTGCATGCGATCTACGTTTTAGGCGTATGATAGCTCGTTGGAAAGGTATCATCGAGGAGATTCATTTTGGGGCCTCAATCATGCCTTTTTCTATTGAGAAACACAATCTCAAAAAACCTTCATTTAGTCCCTCAAAATGGCCCTCGAAGTTAAAACCTGCTAAAAATAGTAAATTGCCAAAATTGCCAGAAAATTGTTTTGAGCCAGTAGGAAAAGGTGGGTGGCCACCGATATCCATCTGGATCACAATACTCCTTAGATTTTGTTTAACATGTAACTATTTCCTTTCAAATATATGCATAGTGTATCTTGTTAAACTTTGTAATGATTCCTCTTTGGAAATATACAGTGTATCTCGTTGAACCCTAGTTAATATGTAACGATTCCTTTTCAAATTATATATATTGTATCTTGATGAACCCTAGTAAATCTATAATTAGTCCTTTCTAGTTATATACATTGTATTTTGATGAACTTTGTAGTGATTCCTTTTCAATTATATACATTGTATTTTGTTGAAACTTTGTCTCTTCCATACAGGTTTCCTATCCGATAATCTATGTTTTAGTACTAGGTTTTAGCTATGAGTTTTA
>ML869371.1:0-17179 GCA_009831015.1 Picea engelmannii | reverse complement strand
GGAAGATGGACATTTGAAGTTGGAAAAGATACACACTAGCCAGAATCCTGCAGACATGTTAACAAAGGGAGTAACCAGGAAGAAACTGAGTTCCTGCTCAGTTTCAGTTGGTCTTCAAGAATGAAGATGAAGATGAGAAATTTTCTAGGTCCAAGAAGGTTCAAAGTCCATCATATACAGCAGCGGTGGAGTTGTTGAGATCAATCTCCAAGTGGGAGATTATTGGTTGTGGAGCCTGATTATCTTCCTGATTTAGAGGTCTTTTACTTTCAGTCGTGTTTATACCCCATAAAGTATTTACACCCTAGAAGTATGTACACTCTTCCACGTGGGGGAGTGCAGAAGGGAGGTACCCCCTCTGCGGGGTCCGGGGGGGCTATCCCCCCAACTGGAGGGTCTGGAGGAAAGAGGGCCCCCAGCAGGGGTTCGGGGGTGAAGCCCCCAAAGGAAAAAATTCCTTGTAAATGTATATTGTAATTTCATTGTAAATCTGGACCATTCATTATAAGGTCACAGATCTAACAATAGAGATTGTGTTAGGGTTTTTTTCCCTAGAAGGCAACCCTCTTTTATGAGGGAAATGTATTGTGGCTATGGTTGATTGTGAATATTGTATTCTGAGATAGGATATTGTGAAAGAAAGAAGAGGAAGTTACAGTGGGTTTTTTGTAGGTTGTATCCCTTCATATGCTGGATAATAATAAAGGAAGGACCTGGCAATTTCTCTGGTGGACGTAGCCCACACTGGGTGAACCACGTAAATCTGTGTCTCTATTGTATTGTGTATCTTTTGTGTTTTGTTTCCACATTTGTTTTATTTTATTGCTCCACGATCATGTTTTTCTAACAAATAGGGTCATTTGTCAACCATGACAAATCCAGAAAATTTAACGTTGCGAGAAAAGGAAATGGTGCAAATGGAGACTGGGAGGGAGGTGAATTCTCTGTTGTTCCAGATGGACCTTGCGGTCCCCCTATATTGGTACTACTGGAGGGTTAGAGAGCTCTTGGACAGTAGGTGCCTAGGGGGATGGTGGCACCTCCATAAGCATGATTATTCCCAGAACCAAATATGCCCCCGAGGGTAAATGTGGACCCTCTAGGAAAAATATTCCCAAAGCTAGTCCCAGTGAAGAAACCTCTAGGACCAAATGTTGAAAAAAAAGGAAAACCTCCCCATGGTGAAAAATTCCCCCCAAGGGACGTACCCCTAGGGAGTGGTGTGCTAACCCAAGAAAATTTAAAACCTCCAAATGTATTACTACCCCTAGACTAGCTAGGGACATTCCCAAAACAACTAGGCATACTCCATCCAAAAGGTACACCTGCACCTGATGTTGTCAATCCGCTCATCGGATTGACAGAGGTGGAAGGAGTTCCACTTCCCATGCTGAAACCAAAGCTTGGCCCCCCACTAGAAAATAATCTGGAAGTGGGCATGGATATAGAAGGAATGGGCGTAGGGACACTAGGTATACTAAAGGATGGAGATGATGCCAAAACTGACATCCCCCAGATTGAGGAACCAAATTGAAATGGTATGGATGGTGTAGGTCTAATGGAGCTAAGGGGTGGTAATGTAGACATTACAGGGATGCGTCTGATGGGATTTCCCCCCTTGAGGATGGGTTCATAGGCTCAACTACACTAGATGACACATTAGGTCCTAACATGGTGGGAGGATGATTGTACAAAGAAAAAGGATCACTAAAAATTCCCCTTACTTGGACTAGTAAAGGGGCGTCTGGTTCAGTCAAAGGAGGATTAAAATTTCATGGAGGATGTTCATCAACTATTTCTACTTCGACTAAACCGATCTCTTCAAACCAAAGATAAGACCCTTCAAACTCCTTGTCACTTGTTTCACGCTACTTTATAGGCGATTACACCTCTGTAATAGGCTCAAGTCCTTGTAGTCGATGGGACCGACACGATTATTTAGCGACAGTGAATAAATTTATGTTGTTATCCAAACACAAATCAACCTATGTCTGACCTAGACTCAGACTCAGAGAGCACACCCCTAATCAAATCTAGGCATGCAGGAAGAAAACCAATTGGCTTAGGAGCCTTCCAAAAACCAACCTCATGGAGGAGATGAAGTCCCCACCAGATTGAATATCAAAGGTATGAGGAGTAGTTACAATGAACTACCTGAAACAGCCCTGATCGGTGCAAGTACCTTTTATTAAGGTGGGCACCCTCTAGGGGAACTGATACCGTGAACGAACATCTACCCCAAGTACCACAAGCACATCCCACCTGTAGTCAACTTTGTATATCCTTAGGAAAGGTCACTAAGGATACCAACTGACAATCATTGGTCGGGGGAACAGTCGTAAGTACACCTGCATGTAAGGGCAGGGTAACTAAGCCCGAAGCTCTGAAGGTGTAACCCAACGAAATCCCAATATATGTAGCAATCGAAGTGGTACCGCAAACACCAAAACAAGCAGAGATGGGTAATCTCCCTACTTGCCCCAATGCAACCTTGTGCTTAACTCCTATGTTGGAGGATATTCCCAACACACCGGTTGCGAGAATGGATTTTAATGCTCTTTAATGACCCCTAAGTTGAGTTTTTGTGGCCTTGGAGGGTTTACTCTACAATCCTATTCCAAGGCCTTAAACCTATCTACTATTGGTTTGTTATCAAAGAAAACGTCTAATGAAGTTTAGATTAAGCACTTCTTTTTAGAGGTTGTTGCTTAGGTCCAAATATAATGGATGAAACTTTAATGGTGTGATGACTCTTGACCCGACCAAGCAATGCAAGTATGATGATGCAAATTGTTCACTTCGATGAACTCTAGCTATGGGAAGGAGAGAGACTTTTCTTTCTCTTTCTTTGCAAACTTGTAAAAGGACAACCTCACACACACCAAGCAACCAACAAGCAAATCTAGCATGCAATAATATTTTTGTCTTTTTTATTATTTTTCAATGTGAATGAAAAATTTCCTGATATAAACAAGAAATATCAATGCAAATGGGACAAACCAACAACGATTAGCAAGCAAAGGGGTTGTAGGAAATTGGATATGAGGTCGCATCATCCCACTACAATGTCACTACAAGAACCACACCCAAAAACTCACCAAGGAGGGTTGATCTAGGAATGAATAAGGGTCATATATAGAGACAAGCAAACAAACAATGATAATAACAACTAGATCTATTTAGATCTGTTGGATGCTCATCCCAACTTCACTAATATTCTCAGAAAGAAAAAGGAAACTATCCAAGAATTACCAATCATTCACTCTAATATATTGAAGAAAACCTTTCAAAATCAATTCATGTGATAATTAACTCTTCAATCAGAGATCAAACCAGACCAAAAAGAGCATTGCAACACACTCTGGACCAGAGGACATACCTACAACCACAAGCTAGGGCTTTGATATGCAATTATACAATTCTAGTAGTGACTCATGAGACACAAGCTTCTCAACCAACAAGGGGGCTTCATGGGACAGTTATACTGCAACACGAGGAACTAGGAAATTTTGGTTTTTGGAAAAGATGGATCAATGGAAAATCTTCCAAATATTAATCATATCTACCAAATCTAGGCCCAGGAATGACTAAAATGGAAGAAGACTGAAATGAAAAACACAAAAATAGAGGAATATGTAGGAAAAGAGACTTGATCGGAGAATAATTCTTCCTTAGTGGAGTCGCCAATCTATTATGGGATTTTTTCTCATAGGGATTTCAGTGAGTAGATAAGTAAGATCTCCCTATAATTGGCCTAGTAATCCTAGACATGAGTGGGATAGATTTCTTATTTTTCTCCTAGAAAAACACAGATCATTACACAAGGAGATATGAGAATGGCTTCTTTTTTTTAAGGTTGTCCTTAGTGAATCTCAGTTGCTACAGTCTTGAAGTTCCAACCTCGGCTTCTACAACTTGCTCCCTATACACCAAACACAAAACAATACCATTCTACTTGTCTTCCTAGTGTTAGAATCCTAGATCTAGCTTTATCTAATATGATTTATAACAATATAAACCAGATCTAAATATTCATATATCAAATACAAACGTTCAGGGGGGAAACCAAATAATATATTAATGAAGCATAGAGAATACATATAAATTCATACCTCAACTTGATGAAAATGCTTCCTCCTTTAGCTTCTTTACTCCTTGCCTCTCCTCGCAGCTCCTTGGTCAGGCTAGGCTCACTGGCTTCTAGTTGTGATGATGGATGCCTTTGCAGTTGGACATCATAACAATACTCTGAATTATTCCTCCCCCTTTCATGAGGTTTTCGTTTGTTATATAGATCTTGGAGGAGGCTTGGGAGAGGCTTCCAAATCTTCTAGAGGATACTAGAGACTCGCATGATGTGATTTCATAAGCCTTTGACATGAAGATCCAACTCATACTTCACCTATCACCTCGTAACTCCTCAATTCTAAAAGTCTGATAGTGCCTCACCTGACGAGATACTAGTGTCCAGCAAGGGCCTCACTTGTTGTCTAATAGGTGACCTGTGAGGATGTCAATAAGGGCTCAAAAAGGGTTCAATTCTTAGGCAAAAGATGTATTTGGGAATTTTTCCTATGATGGCTTCCTCTCTGGCCTATAGGGTGGATATTAAGGCTATAACAAGCAGGTCAATTAGAAGTCGAAGAGTTTTTAGTTAGCAGACCAGTCAAAATAAGAGACGACAAACTAATCGATGTGAAGGTCAATAATCTAATCAGGACAATAACAAAGTTCAATTGTCCAATCGAAGGGCTGAAATATGGAACAAGAGAGCCAATGTCAGATACAATATCAAAGAGATCATCCTATATCAATCTAGAGGAGGCATTCAACAACTTAATGCCAGAAGACTTCTTATCAAATCATACATTTCGTCTGATAATAATTTGTCATTTGACAGGATCAAACAATCGATAGGATTTCGATTCTTTGGAGTATCCCATCATGATGCAAGCATGACTCTTTGCATCCAACTTTTTTCTGCAATCATAAAAAATATGAGCCCAAGAAACACATCCAAACACATAGAGGTGGTCGACTGAAGGCTTCTTTCCATGTCATCATTCAATTGGAGTCGTGGAAGGAACAACTTGAGTCGAGATGTGATTGACTAGATATTTTGCACAATGCATCACTTTAACCCGGAAGTGAGGAGGCAAATCTTTAGCCTACAAAAAACATCTAGGCATTTCGACTAAATTCTAATTCTTGCATTCTTCAACACTATTTTGTCGAGGTGTGTGAGAAAATAACCATGCTAGTCAATACAAGATCGAACGAGGTATTCTTCAAAAGGTCGATTTACGTACTCACCATCATTGTCTGATCTCATGCACTTGATGGGTTAGCCGCATTGTTTTTCAAGAAAGGCTCTAAATTCCTTAAACTTTTCAAAGACACGGTTCTTATTCTTCATAAAATAATCCCTTGTCAAATGAGAGAAATCGTCAGTAAAGGTCAAAATATACCTTGCACCTGCCAATGAAGGTAGATTGATGTAGCATACATCACTATCAACCAGCTCCACTAGGTTTTGTGCTCACCACACTTTTCCAGAGTTGAAAGGTGCTTAATGATGCTTCCCAAGCACACAACCTTTACAAACTCCTTCAGGGGAAAACACTTTAGGTAAACCAACAACCATGTTCTGAGTTTCCATCAACTACAGACTTTGAAAATTCAGGTGTTCAAGTCGTTCATGCCAAGTTTGACTTCTCTCATTAGTGTGAGAAACAAGAGCAGTCAGTTCAGTGTTAGGTCGAGTCTTGTCACATAATTTGTATTAATTTTCCATCGGTTCAAGCCCACCAACGACAATTGAATTGCCCCTTTCTTAAAATCACCAACACATAACCGATATAGCCAAAATTCCACAATATTGCCTATCTGTGTTAACTGAGCAACAAACAACAGATTGGCACATGATACACATCGACAATTTTCCCATGTTGACAGGTAACATCACCATGACCAGCAACATCTAGAGAAAAAACATCAGCAACATATATTTTCCTCTCCTTAGCTTCATCCAACCACGTGAACAAAGAGGCATCCTTAGCCAAGTGATGAGTGCACCCATAGTTGA
Source organism: Picea engelmannii (assembly GCA_009831015.1). Taxonomy (NCBI): domain Eukaryota; kingdom Viridiplantae; phylum Streptophyta; class Pinopsida; order Pinales; family Pinaceae; genus Picea; species Picea engelmannii. The sequence continues at coordinate 11,094 of ML869371.1, read as the reverse complement.
CTACCCATTCATTCTACACAGAATGAGACAGCAAGGCTTGAGAAGTTTCGACTTGGAAGGTGAAATTATCAATGAGTCGTTGTTAAAAGGACGTGTTTACTTCCAAGTGTTTCACCTTCTCCTCTAAATCATCTCTCTTCTTATAGCATACTTTCTCCACATCTCCAGTCTTTCCATAGTACTGACATGTCTTCTTCTTTTGACTTTGTTATGGTGCATATGTTTATCCCTTAGGTTTCTGGTCACAATATGTAGTTTTTTATGTAGAGGCATCAAACTGTACTCTATCCCTGGGATCCAAATTTCTCTTTCCCTTGAGAAAATGGGCTCGATGCTTATCACCAAGCTTGCCTTCTTCAAGTATTCTATGCTTATCAATAATCAAAAGGCCACAGAAAGATTCAAAGGTGTAATCCTCACCATCTTCCTTGTGTGCTTTCCAGTTAGTTCGAAAAGTGTGAATGGTCTTCTTAAATTCATCAATACCAACTCAATGAGTTGTCCAGCCTTCTTATGATAGTTCTTTCCATATTCTACCAATTTCAACTGGAGTTATTTGACACATGCCAAATAGTCCTATATTTTGTCAAAAGAATGAGGATCAAGAGAGATCAACTCTTTCTCCAAATGTATGACATGGCTCTCATTGACTCGGTATGAAAAACGAATTTAACCTCTCCTAGAATTAATGAGTAGTTGATTCCACTGAGGTGAAACCAAATCTGCCATGAGATATAAGTCGTGATGACACCCACAACCTCATCATTCTTTCCATCAACAATGAAATTTTCCTGGTCTTCTTTTGGGTTTAGAATCACAATCTTCATATACTACCACAATCATTTTCTCTTCAATATGGTTTCGATGTCTGGTGCCCATACTGCATAATTTGATCCATTCAGAACAACAGGATCAATCTTTGAAGCCATATTTGATATCTAGAGAAAAATTCCTATTTCAAAGGTTCCAATCGGCAAACCACTGGCCCATAATCAATCACACAACAAATCTAAATCAGCAAGGTATGCAGATAACAAGTCAAGGTTTTAAACTGTTGGCTCTGATACCATGTTGGGGAAAGGGGTGGAACCTGTAAGGAAACAGATAGACAATTCTACAGACAATTGAAGACGGAATAAAAAATTTGAAGATAAAGGTGGTGTCTAAAGACACTGTTACAACACTTAAGCAAATCACATTGTGATCAGAACATCACAGTGCATATTAGACCTTGATATCTCCATATGATATAAATTTGATCGCTTGATGATAATGACCCATGGGGTCTGCTATTTATAGCCTCAAGATCTAACCAACTTCCATATAATCAGGAAGATCTTGTCCACATGTAACCGTCGATTGTTAGATTTGACTCTGCTAAGTCTGTGCTATCGAGTCATCTTGATAAGGATTCTTAACATGATCATCCATATATCCAGCTCATAGTTTATTGCTTGGCTAGTCGATCCACCACCCGATTATCTTTGATTGTTGGTTAACTGTTTGACCGACAAGCATGTTGACTACTTGACCAATTGTATCCAGATGTAGGTCAACCATTCGACTAATTGAATCCAGGAGAAGTGTGATGAACCATAAATGTTTGATGTTCCAACACTTCATGCATTGTTGTATCCCAATCTAGATGACCTGAAGCTTCTACAAATGCATATGGATCATGAGTCTCTAAAACTTGAGCCAAAAGAGAAGAGGCTCATTGGAACTATGATGTGTCCGATGTTGATATGAAGAATCACCAACAAGATCACTAGTTGCTTCTCGTGTTGAACGAACCCATGTCGAAAGTGGTGGTGTTGGTGCAGGTTCATGTTCAATGGACTCATCTAGAGGAAGGTGAGCAGGCGGAGGTGGATTTTCATACTCACTATCATCTGAAGAAGAAGAAACCAATGTAGGAGTAGAAAATGCCACAAACACAGAAGATGGATCGCAGGCTGTAGATGGCACAAACGCCAAATTAGGCTCAAATGCCAAGATATTCTCATAAAATTTAACATCTCTTCTAACAATAATTTTGCTAGAATGAGTTTGAAGAATTTTGTAACCTTTGCCATCTTCAGAATATCCAACAAATGTAAACTTCTTACTTTTAGGCTATAAAGCTTTCATTTTCTCCTCAAAAATGTGAGTCCACGCTACACTACCAAATACACAGAAGTGGCTTACATCTAGCTTAATTTTATTCCATGCTTATTTTGGTGTTATATTTTTAAGAGCCTTTGTGGGAGTCTGATTTACTATGTAATTTGCACAATTGATGGCTTCCACCCAATAATGGAGACTTAATCCCTTAGATTGGATTATAGTATTAGTGATTTCTTTTTATGTGTGATTCTTTCTTTTAGCAACACCATTTTGATGTGGTGTATATGGAACAATATGTTGCATTTGCACGCCCTATGCAGTGCAGTAAATTGTAAATTTATCGTTCACATGTTCGCTTCCATTATATGTTCTTAACCTTTGAAATTGATGTCCATATTATTTTTCTACAAGGGCCTTATAGGCCAAAGACTTTTCAAACACTTTTCTCTTAAGTTTTAAGAATTAAACCCAAGTGCATCTGCAGAAGTCATCAATGAAAGTTAAGAAATAATTACACCCATTAAAAGAAGGAGAAGAAAGCAGACCTCACAAGTCACTATGAACAAGATGCAAAGGGGTTGAGGCGTGCCAAGAGGCACGCTTGTCAAAACTATATTGATGATGTTTACCGAGAACACAACTGCAAAAAACACCATCTCTCCAAGAAACAAGAGGAAGACCAATCACCATTTGTTGATTACATAGTTGTTGCAATGATCGATAGTTTAGATGACCAAACCACTCATGCCAAAATTTGCTCAAGTCATTACTATGAGCAACAAAAATTGATGGAAAATATGATGACCCAAAGTTGTCAAACTTGTACAACCTGGTAATATCGTCAGCAATTCCAGTTGCGATAACATGCTTAGGATTTTTTAGATCCTTGATTACAACTTGGTGAGGTGAAAACTCTATGGTTTTACCTTCACCTAAATGAGTGATTTGATACACTGGTAGACGGTTGTAGGAAAGACTTGGAACACATAATAAATCATTGAAATGACCATTATCTACTTGAATTGTTCTGGACCCTATAACACTAAGAGATCTATCATCACCAACAAATATTTTCTTGGTGTTACATTCATTTAGAGAAGAAAAGATGGGTTTATCCTTAGCCATATGATAAGATGTTATATCATCAATAAGCCACTCATTAGAAGAAGAAGTAGAATTTGTATCGAAGGAGAAACCTGAAGTAGAAAGTGCATGTCCATGAGAAAAATAGTCAGAATAAGAAGAAACAGTATTGATGTTGTGATTCTTAATTGCTACTTCTAAAACTTCCATATTCTTAAAACATTTGGACTCCACATGACCATCTTTCCCACAAAAGTTGCAATGTTTGTCAGTCTTCTTAATTTTAGAATTTGTTCATTTGTCACCATTAGGAACGAAAGCTGGCTGAGAGGATTTGGGACCCTCATTTTGCTTGTTGTTGTGGCAAAGATGTTGCTTCTTGGGATTATTGGATTTATCTTTCTGCTGAGCCATTAAGGCTTTGTTGGAGGTACATGTAGTGTTGATCACTCCAAGTTGCACAAGTTTATCTTGTTATTTAATCAGAGCATCATAAAAAGACTCGAGAGTGGGATCATTATAGGCACTCGCTAGAGCATCTCTTGTGGCATAAAAGATAGATACAAAGACATAATATGCGCTACTAAGCTTAAAAAGAAAAATATAGATGCATCGGTCTTCCTTCAGATCTATTTTGCAGTCTATACATAAAAGTCGAAGTGTTTTGAACTTAGATAAATAATCTTCAATACAAGAAAAATCATTAGGACTTAGAGTCATTAACTGATTTTCTATCAGGTGGGATTGAATAATATTGTGTTTACCAAACATAACGTCAAGCTTAGTCCAAGTTGCATCGGGAGCATCAATTCCTTGAAGGTGAAACCTTAAATCATGGGAGATGGACATTCTGATTAGTCCATGTGCTTCATCATTCTCATTGGCCCATTTGACTTTATTTTCATCATCAATGGGTTCTAGTTCTTTTCCCAAGGTAATCTAGTAAAATCCTCTGCTTCTTAATACATCTTCCATATGGGATTTCCATGAGAAGTAGTTGGTACTGGTAAGAAAAATATCACTAAGAGATGTCATATTAAAATATGTAGAAAAATATGAAATTGATGCTCTAGATGAAATATTTCGAAAAAAAAAATGGGCTATTTAAAAAAAAACAACACTAAAAACAAACTTTGAATGTGAAAGTTATGCTCTTTTGAAAAAAGGCATAAACGGTAACCAAAGAGCCACATGGCAAGTAGAAGTTGGGCCATGTGGTGATGCTCCCCCTAATTGTGCCTATAATCTCACTTTTAAATAAGTTATTTATGAAGTGATCCACTTTTATAGAATAAGCGAGAATCACTTTTACAATGAAGTTACTTTGTAAATGAAAGTTGCATGCAAAAAATAACTTATAATAAAATATTAAAGTTATTTAATAATGATTCACTTTTATGATTAAGTGAAATGCACTTTACATTGAATGCATGAACTTTTTCAAAAAAAGGTAACAAAAAACAGACTCGAACTCAAGACCGCTTACTAAGTAAAGTAACTTTCAACCAAGTAAGCTAGTGCAAAACACTTTATAGTCTTAAGAAGGAGTATTGGTGTTGTTGTTGTTGTTGTTGTGGAAGATGACCTTGGAGTGCATGCTCAATAAAAAATTATTTTTATGCATTCACACATAAAAAAAATTCACTTTTCAACAATAAGAAGGGTTAGATATCGGTTAGCTTACCTGAAAAACGCAATTTTTCCTTCTGTTTCTGATTTACTGAGATCGCACAGAGCACACGACAAAGAGCATACGAAGACATAAAAAAAATTCCACTTTGTTTCTTACTTTTCGAGACCACACAAACCATAGGAAAAAGAGAATACGCAGATCGAAAAGAGCAGCAACCTAGAAATAAAAAAATAGAAAACCAAAATAAAATTGAAATATCATCTCTGTAAAAAAATTAAAAAGGGCATATTCAAGCTTTATACCTCTGGATCTGACTGAAATGATTGTATCTTGGGAAAAATGAAACATTTTTTAGTGAAACAAAAAGTATATATAGCTTAAAGAAGCGCATTGGACGCAATGGAATGGACCTCTTGACCCATAAATGTATGAAAATTGCATAAACTAGAGATGCGGCAACACAGCTTCAAGATCTCGATCTATAACAGAAGCAAGTCTTCAGATACACTCTGATACCATTTTTGACAACATACGTATTCCAATAGAGGACAAACACCTTTAGTAACCACTCACACAACCAGATCAAAGATCAACACACCAAATTTTTTACATGGTAAAACCCCTATAGGAAAACATCCATGGCCCCAACCAACATGACCACTTGAAGCAATTTATTAATGAAAAATAAAATATTACAAAGAGATTTACAAGAATTTTTTTCACAATTGGACATTGAAAAATGACCCTCCATGCTCTTTAAATAAAGATCATGGACCAATCGGGTGTTAAGCCACAAATCAATGTAGTCGTTAAGATTGAGGAGAATATGAGTCGTCGGATCATTCTATGTCGGGAACATATTGTGACCGGGAGATTACCTAACTACAAATGCATATTGAAGAAACACACGTTTACCTAATGACACATTAGACCAATTGGATCTTAACTAACTCATAAGTGTCTAAATATCCTAACAAATACAATTCACAATGGCTTCACAAGTTTCATCTGCTTTTAATTGAACTCCAATCCAAATTATACTCGATTAATTGAACATAAATGAGATGGCACTTAGGTATTAAAAACTTAGGATGGCAATGAATTTAAAACATATGAGATGGTCATTCACTAAAACATGGAGAAGATACTAATGAATTAAATCATATATATGAAATGACTTGACCTTGATACCTCCAAAAGGAGATGCACAAAATGCCAAAACATGGGAATAGAAATAGTTAAAAGAAGGTTACAATTCCATTCACCATTTCCCACAAGGTACATCCCACTACCCATCTCTTTGTCCAAAGAATATGCAAGCATCCAACCGACACTCACACACCCAACCTTCAACTTGTGCAACTCCAATGAACAAAAGGTATCAGACCCATAGAGCATACGGCCTACATACATCCTAGAGACGCAAGGAACAATCACCTGTGAGTAGCATATGGCCTATACGGCCTATGCATGATCCCCTCATCGCCTTCAACATTTCTTGGTTATGTGAATCGCTTCTTGGAGGGTGTATGGCTTCAACGTTTAAGAGATTGTTGGTGGTTTGGCTACCAATGCTTCAACATGCATGAATTCCCTCAAACTTCATATGCAGAATTACAAATTAAGATAATTATTTGCAACAACTAGTTTATAATGGCCATTGATCTCCAAGTGCAACAAGAATCGATGGAGGTGATTTCAAAGTTGTTTTCTTTCATAGAGTATTCATGGAAAACGAATTTATGAGTACATATAATGTATTACAATGGAATTTCTTCATCCCAACCATCAATCTAATTATTGGCAACATTTCAAACACAAAAAAATCACCAATAACTCAAGCGCAACAATTAACACAACCATTGAGAAAATGTCATCACACAAAGTCACAATGTTACCTTGGAAAGCCAAATGGGAAAACCAACATTTAATGGTTGTTGAGTGCTCTTATTCCAATAATATCGAGTTACAATGTACTTCATGGCTCTCTATGCATGCTCCCCTATTTGGCCAAAAGACCCTTTGAGAGTTAAGTTACAATGAGATATTAGAGAGCTGGGGGGGTAATGGAAAGACTTAGAGATTGACCTTTCAGGTCCCATTCCTCTCTCTCTCTCTTTCCCTCTCCTATTTTCATTTTTTTGTTTTATTTTATTATTTATTTTTCCTCTCATTTGTCTCATTTAAATTCACATTGCAATATCTTTTATGTTTTATCTAATCTTCATTAATTGCCAACTTACATTTAGGTACTGAGTCTTACAACTATCATCTTGGTTTGGATCCATTTTGAATCACTACCTCGATAAACAAAATCCAATAGTGTGCAAATGGATATACAAAACATGATAAATTAGATGGTATAGTTGAAAAGCATAAAGTGTAGTTGGTAGTTAAAGGGTGTGCATAGAAAACAATGATTGATTTCAAAAAAACAATTTTGTTAGTAGCTAAGATGACTACAATTTGAACCATGCTAGTTATTATGGCGTAGTTTGAATGGACAATGATCTAGATGGATGAAGAGAATTTTTTCTAAATGGATGGATTGACGAGAAAGTATATATGGAGAGGCCACCCATAATTTCATGGCTAATAAAGGAGAACTTAAAGTATGAACTACAAAATCCTTTGTATGAGTTTAAGCAAGGACATATAACATGGTATATGTAGATTAATGAATACTTGCAATCTTTTAGTCAAGTTAGCATTGATGACATTATGCTTGTTGGTAGGGTTAGTAGGAGTAATAACCTTCTCTTGTTGAAGACATTCATGAACTTGTAATAAGAAGTTTGCAAATGAAAATAAATCCTTATGGCAGTCTTGATCCTTTTTCACAAGACAAGACCACCTGTCTAAAAATACTTGTTCATATGCTTCATTTAAAATTGTCATCGCCATGTCTTGGTTAAGCAACTTCCACCATATGGGAGCATTGTGTTTTAGACTAAAGCTTAGCAAATTTCTCCAATTCGTTGGGAAAGTTGACTTTATCTCTTTTAAGTGTTCTTCAATAGTAGGACCATCAACTTTCCTATAAATAATTTCTTGTGAAAATTGAAAAATAAAACTGTGGTGTTGAAGAAAAAGCTTACTTTGCGAGGGAGCTCCTTTATGCAGCTAGGGTTTTGAGGCGGTGATTTGAAATGGTCGCAACTTCCTTAATATGAGTCAAAATTATATCACGTAATGTCAAATTGAAGTTGCCAAAATGCTCTTTCACTTGGATTTGGTTTGATTTTAATTTGGGCAACTTTTCAAAAGTTACCTACTTTGTAATACTTGGAATAAACTTGCAACTGTCATTGGAAAAACCCTAAAATAACTGATTTTAAATTAATGATAACTTCACTTCCCAAACTCCAACTTGAATGCTTTTTTTTTTAATTGGTTGTTTTTCTAGAGGAACTCAGATCTACACTTTATTTATTTAGATTTTGCATAGAAATGTTCAAAAAAGGATCTTAATGTTTTGGCCCTATTTTTCCCTTGAAAAAATTACAAAAACAAAAACAAAATATCTTCCACTTTCTTTCTCAATAAAGAGCTTTGACACCACTTGTAGTGAACCTTGGTATATAATATACAAGAACCCTTAACTTCATAATAATAAAATGCATCCACACAAGAATAAACATGAGATTACAGAGACAACCCTAAAGGTAGGGAAACACCATCAATTATTGTTTATTGAAGGAATCACTCCACAAGCCATGCATGCTACAACACAATTTTCAACATATCAAATACAATGATACTCGTATATATATATATATTCATGAGAATTCCTTGGGGACTATGCCAACTACGCCTCATTGCTAGGATATTTAAACACTTAAGAGTTAGTTAAGATCAACTTGGTCTAATATGTCTTTAGGTAAAAGTATATTTCTTTAGTATGCATTTGTAGTTATGTAATATGACGATAATGGTATGTTCTAGACATAGAGTGATCCAACATCTCATAATCTCTTCGACCTTAACGACTACATTGATCTATGGATTAACACCTGATTGATCCATGATCTATATTTAAAGATAGTGAGGGTCATTTGCTAATGATCAATTGTGAGAAAATCTCCTGTAAAAAAAAAAAATTGCATTAATATATTGCCTCAAGTGGCCACGTTGGTTGGGATTGTGGATTGTTTCCTTCTTTGAGGGTTTTAACCACATAAAAACATTGGTGTGTTGATATTTGATCTGGTTGTGTGAGTGGTTATTAAAGGTGTTCTTCCTTTGTTGGAAGACCCTATTTTCTTGAACATGGTATCAAAGCTCGTTTCAAGATCCACTCCCATTGTAGAGCGAGATCTTGAAGTTGTGTTGCTGCATTTCTTGTTTCTATTTTTTATGTACATTTCTGATCTAAGATGAATGTTCCATTGCTTATAGAGTGCTTCTTTCAGTTATAAATGCTTTTCGTTTCACTCTAACAGGTTTATGTTTTCACAAGTTACGACCATTTTAGTTAGATCTAGAGGTACAAAGCTTGAATACACCCTTTAAAAAAAATTACAGAGTTGATCTTTTGGTTTTCTATTTTTATTCTCGAGATGCTACTTTTTCCAATCAGAAATATGCTCTTTGTCGTGCACTCTATGCGATCTTGAAAAATCAGAAATAGAGCGGAAAGTGTTTTCTTTTCTACATATGTTCTTTGCTTTGTGTTGTATGTGAGCCTAGAAAATCAGAAATAGAGAGAAAACTTGCATTTTCCAGGTAAGATTACCTAGATTTAACCCCATTATGTTAAGATTCAGAATTTGTTTTCGAAAATTTCACTTGTTTTTGTGTAAGCACGTGAAAATAAGTTTATTTTGGTAAGCACGCACTTTGAGGTGGATCTCCAACAACAATAACAACACCCCAGTCCTCATCATTTACAATTGTTATGTGTTTTGCACTAGTTCACTTGGTTGAAAGTTGTTTTATGTAATAAGAGATCTTGAGTTCAAATATCTTTTTAAGTTGATTTTTGAAAAAATTCATGCATTCATTGTAAAGTGCATTTCACTTAAATTATAAAAGTGAAACACTATAAAATAACTTTAATATTCTTTTTAGTTATTTTTTTTGGCATGCAACTTTAATTTAAAAAATGACTTCATTGTAAAAGTGATTCTCACTTCTCCTGTAAAAGTGAGTTGCTTCATAAGTAACTTAGTTGTAAAAGTGAGCTTATAGGAAAAGTTAGAGAAAGAAGGGCATCGCCACGTGGACCAACTTCTACTTTCCACGTGGCTCTTTAGTTACTGTTTACTTTTTTTTTTTTTAAATGACATAACTTTCACATCTGGAGTTCGTTTTAAGTGCCATTTTTTTAAACCACCTATTTTTCTTAGAGCTTTCCATCCATACCATCAATTTCAACTTTTCAATCTATATTCTCTACATATTTTAATATGGCTTCTCACAATGAACTTTTGCTTACCAGTACCAACTACTTCTCATGGAAATCCCATATGGAGGATGTCACAAACCTTAATTTCCAATCCAAAAAAAAAAAATTATATATATTTATTCAACCATAATAATCTAGTTTACTTCTCTTACTTCATAACTTCTCGCCACCTAAGTTATATTATTATATACTATAATGAGTTGAACAACTCTATACTTAACAATATAATTCTAAAGGTTATCCTAAGTCTTATTCCACTAAGACTAGGTACTTGATAACCTATATATGTTTGATTTCACTAAGTTTCCAACTCTATTGTTGTATCTATAGTCATTGCGAAATTGATATATATATATATATATATGGGTCTTACAAGGGTTATTTATTTGTGTATCCCTCTTATGGCTAACGTTTCCACTCGACTCTATATCCTTGTTAACATAGCTTTTAATTCTATCATACTTTCTATGTGTATGAAGTTTTGCATTATATAGTCCTTGTTAAAATATTTCATAGAAAATGTCAACCAATATATATATATATATCCAAAACTATTTCATTGTCTCGTCATATATTATCGGGTTTCGATATACAACATATATTAATACGAGTTCCAATATACAACGGTTTTCAATACACAACATATATTAACATGGGTTTCAATATACATCATATATTAATACGGGTTCCAACATATATTAACACGGGTTTCGTTGTGTCATTCAATGTATAACACTTGGCATACGAAGGATGGCTCATACATAAGTGTATTTATTGTATAGTTTTACGAGGATTTAAACTCTTATTAGTACCATTCCTTCATTAAATTTCTCACCAACTTTCCTTCGTTAAACAACATATCATA
>ML869369.1:8667-20496 GCA_009831015.1 Picea engelmannii | reverse complement strand
CCTTTAAAAATGTATTTACATGTTTATGTGTATGTCCTTTCATATGTGTGCAAGATGCCAATATAAAATTTGATTAGATAGAGTATCTATAATTTGGTTTAATCTCCTAGGAACATGAAAATATGTAATATAATCAAAGCTTCATTATAAGAGACATACCCTAAGGAATCGTTGGTGTAAAGTCGGATCATGAACACAGTAGACTCTATTTAACTGAGACACAACCAACTGAGCATCGAGATAGACCCAGAGATGAGAGATACCAAATGACAAGGCTTCACGAAGAAACTCAATAATTGCACTATACTCGGCAACATTGTTTGTGGTGTCACCTACGCATATACCTCTAGAAGATAATAACTGGCCTCAAGGTGTAAACATTACCCAAGCTATAGAGGCAAGCCTCCAAATGTGTCAGCTAGCACCATTTGCATACCCAATGAACACCTCGGATTCACTTGACATCTACCATAGTGACAAAAGATAACATAAAAAATGACACGTCCATAATACTAAAAGAAACTAGAAAGTAATAGTACAAAGACTATACATATGTTACAAAAAGTTACCCATGGTGACTTGCCTATGAGTAATACTTCTTGAGGTAGAGTCCATTTCTAGGCTCTGCCAAAAAATTCCCTTCAAAGTCAACCAGACAATAAGCGCCCTTTTTAAGAACCTCTTTTATGATGAAAGGTCTGAAACACATGGGTTTGAATTTTCCTGCCCCCAGGGGGTCCTTATCTTGGTCATAGACCAGGACAAGGTCACCTTCAAAGAAAATCCGAGGATGAATGGACCAATCGTATTGACACATGAATTTGTTCTTGTGAGCCTCATTGGCCAGGGCTGCATCACGATGCTGCTCAAGGTATAATAACCTCTCTTCAAGTGGAGAAGTGTTGGGCAATAATTGTACTACCAACTTTAGAGATGGTATCTGACATTTGATAGGCAAGATTTCTTCCATCTCATAAATGAGTTGAAAAGGTGATAAACCAGTTGCATTCTTAACAAACGTTCAGTAAGCCCATAATGTCGAGTATAACATCAAATTCCAATTTGACTTGGCTGAGTTGATCATTCTTTGTAGGATGATCTTAAGAGATTTATTTACAGCTTCCACCTAACCATTTGCTTGGGGGTAGTAGGGTGATTAATGTTCTTGCCACAACCCCTTTGATGTTAACTCGGTCATCATCTAGTTCTGAAAGTGACTGCCATGGTCAGTGACAATCTCCCTTGGGATGTTGAACCTTGCTATTATCTGGTTGAATAAAAAGGGAGTTGCGGTCTCTCCATCATCTTTAAATGTTGGCATAGCTTCGATCCACTTTGTGAAGTAGTATACGAACACAATGATATAACGGTACCCCCTTTCTGAAGGATGGTTGCATGTAGTGTAATCAATCCCCCACTTGGTGAAGGGACCAACTGTGATGACAGGAAACATGGGAGCGGGATGTGCCCTCATCTTTCAAGAGAATATCTAGCATGGGTGGCACTTCTTGACCGATTCGATACAATCTTTGATTAGTGTCGGCCAGAAGTAACCTACTCGTGAATCTTTTGGGTTGTTTCCAAACCAGACAAATGACCGCCGCACGCTCCGGTATTGCAATCGTTAAGCATGATAACTACTTTTTCGTGAGTGAGACATCGGTGCAGGATACAGTCTACACCTCTCCGATAGAATGCATCATCAAGTATGAGATAATTCTTAGCCTGATGGCATATACATCAACGCTCATCACGAGAAGCAGAGGTGGGGCATTTCAAAGTCTGGAGATAGATAAGTATATATCCGTACCAGGGATCTGAATATGTGATAAAAAACATATCTCCTCTGATAGGCGACTCTTCAAGCACAACATCACCTGACTCAACCGGAAGTTTCGAAATAAGTTCTACGAAGACCAGTGAATTTTTGGATTTCACTGAAATGAAATCTAAGTCAAACTCCTGGAGGATGACTATCCATCTACTGATCTTTTTGCCTATTACCTGTCAAGTCAACATGTACTAGAATGGATTCATGATAACAATAACAATGGTCTTGTGAAACAGAACATAATGATGGAATCGTTGAACAATATGAACTGATACCAACGTAAGTTTTTCAATATGAGAATAATTGAGTTATGATCCTACGAGGCCTCGACTCAGGTAATAAATCACATATTCTGAGAACAAGTCATCCTCCTGAACTAAGACCATGCCGATGGTTGACTCTGTTATAGCCAGGTATAATAAGAAAGCTTTGTTATAGTTAGGTGTCCAAAGAAGAGGGGCAGTCGTGAGGGCATGTTTCAATGTGTCAAAAGAGCATTGGGCAGAATCGTCCCAATGAAAAGGAGTGTCTTTCTTTAGTAAGCGCATAAAGCCCTTTGTGATCTCGGTATAGTTGGTGATGAAACGTCTTAAAATTTTTGCCTTTCCCTGTAGACTCTAAAGTTGAAGGATTGTGTGTGGGGGAGGCAACTAAATTATTGCCACAACCTTGAGAGGATCAACCCTAATCCCTATTGTGGATACTATGAAACCTAACAAACATCCTGATGTTATGAAAACGATGCACTTGTTTGGATTCAAGAGAATCCAGAAGTAGCGACAACGCTCAAAGATAAGTCAAAGGTGTGTGGGATGATCCGTTCTCTTGTGAGATTTAGATGCTAAATCATATAAATAGGCCTCGACTATATGCTTGAGGTCATGGAAAGAAAAAGACATGGCCCACTGAAAGGTCTCTCTAGCATTTTTGAGACCAAAAGGAATCTTACGATACGTGAATGTATCCCATGGAAAAATGAATGTTGTTTTGTGCTGGTCTTCGGGTTTGATTTGTATTTGATTATATCCCAAAAAACCATCCATGAAAGAGAAGGCCTCGCAACCTGCACATTCATCAATTATCTGGTCGATGAATGGTGTGGGAAAATTATCTTTTGGACATGCCTTGTTCAAATCACGAAAGTTTGTGCAGACACGAATCGTGCCTTGTTTCTTATTGACCAACACAGGATTTGACACCCATTGGGTCAAATGGATAGGATAGATAAAACTGACTTTTAGCAGTTTCTCAACTTCAACCTTAATGGTTTTTGCTTTCCTGGGATTAACTGGACAAAGCTTCTGCCGAACAGGCTTGGCATATGGATAAGTTATGATTTCATGTTTGACTATTTTTGGATCAATTCCTGGCATTTCCTTGTAAGACCAGGAAAAAACGTCGTGGAATTCTTTAAATAGATCTGTGTAGATTTGAATCTCTCCAGGGGATCAGTCGGTTCCGATGAAAAAATTATCCACGATGCCAGGGGTTCTGGAGATATTGATCGGTATGGTTTCAGTGATAGTTTCCATATTACCCTCAGCATATACCTCGTGTGTAGCTAAGGGATTAATAGGAAAATACCTATCTCAAGTCATAGTCAAGGTGAATTCTCCATCTTCTATTCTTCTTAACTCTAGGAGGAAGTATGATCTGTGATGAAGATCATCCCAGGGTTTGTTCGAACTATTCATTGCTTCAATTACTTCTTTGTAATAGGGAAAGACTAAGTCTAACGAATTAGTGTCAGTGAGAGAACCTTGAGCCCAAATAGGCTCTAGAAGTGGATCTAACTCTTGTGCAAGAGTTGGATCTGTGTTAGCTGAAGCTTGCTGGACTGAAGAGTACGCTACTTTAGCTGTGGACAAGGGAATGGACATGCCCAGGTGCCCTATCCCATTCATCGTGGCTGATGGGGAAGGAAGTATCCATGGATTGGTGAAGTAAGATGTGCGAAACGACAAAACTTGGAAAATCTCAACCTTATTATGGTTGGATATGAACTTGATATTACCTTGAGAGGGCGGGTAATTGAAGGTACCCATCAAAGATGGTCACAAACCAACCCCTACGTTGACTATGCCTAGTTGAGGATTATCAATCATTGGGACCGCAGACACCCCTAATGAAGGGTCAGGTCTGGAGAAAGACAATTTATCAATGGTCACAATCTGATCCTCGTGTGGAAACAACAAGATCCAGAAAACTGTAGCAACCATTGCTTGTATGGCATAAGTCCAACTCCTTCCTAACAAGAGATTATAGTCGAGGGATGCTTCAACTACTTCTAGCTCGACGCACATGGTCTTCCCTCCTAACTGCATGGGGAAAGATGGAATGATACCATGTGGTCGGAACGAATGACTGTCGAAAGCAGTGAGAAGAGTAGGTGACAGAGACAAAACGCGCTTGCCAATGGCCTTCCAACATGCCAATGACATAACGCATGTCGAGGCACCCTCATTAACCACTGTGTGGAAAATATTTCGAGTAAAATTTTTCGTGGTGTGAGCCACTACTATCTGAAATGCTACGTGGTAAGGTAGATGAGGTTTTAATTCAATTGTATCTAGCATGATGGTACCCAGATTACAAGTCTCGGTAGATCCTAAAGCGGTTAACAAAGCTTTCCTCTGGGAAGGGCAAATTTGGAGGACCTCCAAAGTGGACATCGCACAAGGGGTTTGAGACAAATACTCCACCACATAATAGTTCTGGGTGGCCCTTGTCTTTAGGTTGTGAGAAGATTTTTTGAACGCACATTTTGTGATGTGTGTCATTGTTTTGCCCAAATTCTTCTCAATCTGTAGAGGAAGAGATGGGAGTTCGGCTTCTTTGCCCTTCTCATAAGTTCTTGGTTTACTATAGTCATGCACTCTAGTCGATATAAAATCATCACCCTTCATCATATACACATTCACGGATGCAGGATTGTTCAAATATGGAGAGGGTCCTTGACTGCCCCCTTCTGTGCTTGTAGAGGTTTGGGTTAGGCTTTGCCCATGCTGAAATGGATTGGTTAACACAACAGGTTGTTGCTATGTCACAAACTTTTGGGTCTCTACAAGTCGAGGACATTGGTGGGTCGGGTGGTCCTCCACGCATAGGTTGCATGGATACCTCACCTTTTGTTTCTCAATGTTTCCCCCACCAGCATTATTAGTTGGTTTCTTATCCCCCTTACCCTTCTTTCATTGTTTTTTATTTCCTTCAGGCTGCTGGGTGGCCTTTGGATTTTTTCGATTGCACTATGTGTACTTCTAACGATTTAGTACGGGGAGTAGCCAAAATAGTAGTTTGGCTGGCCGCTGTGTGTTGTATAGACAATTGTTGCAACTGCTTTTTCAGTTGCTCAGAGGGCTATGTTTGTGCTAAACCAACAATACCATCGGCATGTGGTCCAACTCTCTATCTGGTTTTATCAAGTATTGAGCGTGGTGCATCAGGCAAGACCTCGTATAATAAACTAGACTGAGAATAGATGAGCTCAAGCTGTTGAGCTCTCATGATGGCATCTTCTTCAGAAAACACTCTTGATGTTGCGACATCTTTGGATAACTGTGGGACCAAAGACTTAAGAAACCACTCGAGAAGGAATGATGGTGGGACTGGCACTTTAATTAAACTCTTCCAGCATCTCCATTCTTAGATGTGATCAGAGATATGGTCCACTTTTGTCTGTGCGAAATTGGCCAGCAATTCTGTGCCAGTGTCGTATCTCACAGGTAATTAGAAATGGTTTAGGAAGGCCATTTCCAATTCACCAAAGGAAGAGTATCTTGAGCGGTCGAGCTCAATGTACCATTTTGTGGCACTCCAAATGAGAGTACATTGAAAAAATCACAACTGTACGAAGTCGTCTTTCAACGAGTTAGATGAGAACCAAAGGTGGAAGGTAGTCACATGATCGCCTGGATATTTGTTCATCTTGGCTTCGAACTTTGGTATGTCTGAAGGAAAATTCGTCGGCATAGGGGGCCAATGTGGATCATGACAAATAGGGTCATTCAACAACCTTGTCAAGTTTTGAAAATGCAAGGTTGCTAGGAAAGGTTGTTGGGTTTTTGGTGATAACCTGGGAAAAAGGGACCTGAAGTTTGACTGGCACCAGGTTGCCAGGAAAAGCTCGACTGTTGGCTTGGGTTCTAGTAAAAATCATGTCCATGACCATTGTATGGATTATGTGTGTGAGGAGACATCATCGGCTAATTCCCAAAATAGGACGTAGATGGATGGGCGTGCACTACATTTGGAGGACTTTGGGAAGGGTTGCCCCATGCCGATCCTGTGGGGATAGGCATAGTACCTTGTCTGGGGTTCCATTGATTGTGGAAATAATTTCCCCAGATTGACATTCTTGATGAGGGAACAGATCCCTGCCAAGAATTCCAAGGCCCTGATGCGGAAGAAGTTCTTAGGTTTGCTCCATGTGCAGGAATAGTACCCTGTATAGGAATAGGTTGTCTAAAATCGGGGTTGCCCCCAGTCAGGAAAGCAGTTGATGAGAAGGTGTTGTTATGAAACAAACTGAACAAAGAAAATGGTGTTGAACCTACCAACATATTATGTGAAGGTGGTCCTTGACTCCCTAGTCCAAATAAACTATGGTGTGCAGGTGGCCCAGCGGATTGCTGATGCGTGCCACTGAGAAAAGGGGATGAAGGAGGTATATGACCTCCCTTGTAAGGGAAAGCATTAAAAGGATTTGAAGTGCCCCCCATGTGGCCTTGCAGAGGAGCACTAGAGCTCCTTGCCCCCAGACCTAAAGTCTGTGAAGTGGAGTAGTAAAGTACAGGACTTGTACCTGAGCTAGGCATCCCGTATGAGAACGGAGAGCCTGTCGCACTTGGTGTGAAAGGGGTTGTGGCCGCCACCATAGATGGGATCAGACCATTGTGTGAGGTAGAGGTGGTTGAGACCATGGTGGCTCAGACCAGTGACGGTGGGTTAGGAGGTGGAAACTCTCCTGTGGTGACAACCATAGTGGGAATTGAAGAATTCCTAGAGGGAGTGACAACATTTGTTTCCATTGTTGTGTGTGACACTGTCTAGCACTCATAAGGGTGAATCAGTACAATGATGGGTGACAAAAGATCAGTGGTTGGAGTTTCAGTTGGACCAAGAGATTTCTCTCCAAAGTCTAAAATGGTCATTTCCTCCAGATGTTGGTCGGGCACAATTTATTGTGACCCGATTGCTTCAAAAGACCCTTGTTGGTCTAGCTTTCACCTTAATGGTGGTGGGGGTGGCTCTAGTGTAACCAGTGATAGGCCTAGAATCCTTTGTGACCAGTGGAGATCGTGATCCTCCACTATGTGAGAATATCAAAGACACTCTAGGGCTGTCTATTCGTTCAAAAAAAACAACACACACTAAAAAAGTCCCTACAAGATAAAACAAGCAAACACTAAACTAATTGGAAGAATAGTTACAACAACCAACACTAGAGAAACTTACCGGTGCAAGTGAAACTCGAACACGGAATCACCCTACGGGTATACTCTGCAAAGAGTGACCTGATGTTTGTCCTAGGTATCACGGTATACCCCTGCAGTCACCTGTGTATGTCCCTAAAAAGATAGGCAACTAGGTTTCCAGTGTACGAACAGTCACCAGGTGGGTACAGTCAAAAGTCGGGTAGACCACAATGAGAAGGGTATCGAGCCCAAAACCTTTCAAGGGTATCGAAAGAAAGTGGTCCGGAAGACAACTGAGGACCTCGAACGGATTCGATACCCATGAAGCTCTGTGGCAAATGTAATCGACGAAATTCCAAGACAAGCCCTCTATATGTGTTCTCCACTACAATTAGTCCAGCTTTGGAGGGTTTATCTCCACTACCTTTCTGGATGCGACCTTGTGTTTATCCCCTGTGTTAGAGGGGGGTCCTGGATAACTTTCATGATACTGGACTTTGACACTCCCTAACTCAGACTACAATGTTTGATTTTAATGGCCTTGAAGAGTTTCCTCTCCAACCTAATTCAAGGCCCTAACCCTAAACTAGTTAGTTGATGCTACAAACATAAAAAGTCTAATGAATTTTAGATTTATCATTAATTTTTATGGCTTGTATTAAGTCAAATGTTATGAAAGTGAAACTAGTGATGTTTGAAAGACGAAAGAAAAATAAACAGAAAGCTGGAAACAAAAACCTTTACTTCACTCAACTCTTAAACAACTTTTCAAACTTAAATTTTTTTCTAAGATCTTTGAACAACAAACTCAAAATGGAATTTCACTCGACTACGAGCTACTTATGATCTAAGAAAACCGTCAAGAACTTATGAAAGCAAAGACTTTTCCCTGGTTAATAATGCAAAAAAACACTTTTTAACCAACAAAGAAATTAAAGATTTTTTTTTTATTATTTGAATGCTCACAAAGCAAAAAGGAAAAATATCAACAAGTCAAAACCAAGAAATCTTCTATCCTAAGCGTGGATTGCAAAGAGTCACTTTAAAAATCACACACAAGCAAATGAAAAATGGACTCTCACACTTGTCTAAAAACCCTATAAAAGAAAAATTTTGAAGAAAACTTCTAAATGAAAAAAGAAATCTATTGTTGTGATCAAACCTAAGTTATTGACCACTATGAAAGAGACCCAAACCTGAGAGGTATAACTCTTGTCAAAAGAAAGGATGATTGCCTCACCTTCAACAAAAATTCTCTCCACAAGCACACTGCTGACAGTTCCACAACAAGCATGTGCACACGAGCTGTGTAAATTCAGAGAGCTTGTACATGCATGTTGGCCCTATACAGGCTGCATGTATATCTAAAACTCTGAGACAAATGAGAGATAAGCAAGCCAGCCCAGGTAGAGACTACTGGTACTGAGAACCAGAATCTCTTGAAGACTCAGACACTTACTTTAACAGAAAAAAGAAAACAATTCAAGGAAAAATTCATAGAACAAACCAATCCAAGGTGAAACCTAAGCTATAGACTGCAAACAACAAAGACTAGAAAGAGTTCTAGAAAACCATTAAGAAGGACTAATTCTATCAGGGAAGAGGATGACTACCTATTTAAAAGAAATTTTCTGGAATCATACACGTGACTAACACTTCCCCAGCTAGCATGTACATGCGGGCTATGAGAATGCAGGGCACGGGTACACACATGCAGACCTTATACAAGCCGTGTGTACTTCTGTGGGTCTCAGAAAAAAAAAATAGTCAAGAAAAGAAACAAAGATAAATTGTATGGAAGACCAAAATCTTTGTTAGCTCAGACTTCTGCAGAAACTTAAAAAACAGGAAATGAAACCAGTTCTTAAAAATACCCAAAAAATATTCCCCAGAAACCCTAGATAATCCCCAGTATGGTCGCCAATTTTGTTGTGAGTGGGAAATCCCTCTATGGACTAACACTTAGGGTTTAATTATGCATATAGAAAAGACCTAAATATTTCTACTTTCTATCGTCGTCCAAGACCTAATCCCCATTATTCTTAAGCAAATGCATAGTTAAGAAGATCAAGTGAGCATACCTTATTTCGGGCATTTGATGTCGATCCTTCTTCACGCTTGATCGCTCTTTGGCTACAGCTCTCCTCCCAAGGCTGACCTGCATTCACACAAGACAAATAACAAACTCCACATGCATTTGATATATAGATTAATGGGTTAGAAATTCAATAAACAAGTATGCAATAAACCATGAAAACCTCATATGGTGGGATGGAAAAGTACTTCTTTATTATTAACTTCAACAAATAAACTTACAATGATGAAGTCGGCCACTACTCCATGAACCTAGTCCTGGGATCCTCTTCAACTTTCCTCCAACTTATTTTCTCTATCTTTCTCTTTGCACAAGGAAGGCTAAAGGGTTGGGACAAAGGGAATGCGCAATCAGGTATAGTTTCTTTACTATGATTCTCCCCTTCCAAATGGGAACCCTAACCCTTATTTTATAGGCTAGAAGAAGCTAGGTATTTGGTCGAACCCTTGGCCATGCATGGCCAGAAGGTTTAGTTAACTCACCCAAAGTTGTGTGTTCCATCGACAACTTTCCCTTTTTCATGCTTTTGTAGGTACATGTGGCTTGTTTTGGATAAGCTAGCGTGTACACGCATGTAGTAATGGAGCAGGGCATGTGGGCCTTTATAAAAGAGGTTTTTAAGAAGTGTTGTTCAGCAGTGCTTCGGCAAAGAAGGAATCTGAGATGGCTTGATGCCAGGTAAGCATGTTTGGTGCAAATTAGGGTTATAAAAATATGTCTTGGGAAATGTTTTGGTATAGGGTCGTACAATAGCACAATAATTTCTAGGTTTGTCTGTAGTGTATAATTCTCTTAGTGGGCCATTTTTCCTATTACAGGAGCCCTAATTTGAACTTAATAAAAGCATCATTGGACTAGTTTTCCCTATGGGGTTTTTCTAGGGGTTTATACCAGAAAATATTGGTGTTTATCTATGCTTTATTTGGTTTCCTTGTTTATGTTCTTGGTGCATGTTTAGTTGATTACTCAATTGTGCTTTTAGTAGATAAAGTGATTTTATTTTGATCTAATTGTTGGGTGTTGAATAGAGTGGTAAAATATCAACATGGTATTAGTGCATACCAAGGGTTGAATCCATTGAAAAATCAGCATGGTATTAGAGTTGAGGCTTTGAAAGAAAGAGGGAACCTAGTATTTGAAGGGAGGAAACCAAGAGGATAGATATTATTAGTTTGATAACCAACAAGATAAATCAAAGGACAAATTTTAGGGAAACAACAGTTTCAACATAGAATTATAGCCCCCCATCATTATCATCCCTCTCGTATCACAACTACTGATTATTATTTTTATTAATTATTTTGATGTACATAATATACAATTTGGCCCTTGACCATATTAATCAATATGGGATCTTCACCCCAAACATATCATCTCACTAGCCTAAATCACATTTATACAATTACATTATAATTTATGGGGATTAAAATTGGGGATGTTACAACCCCTCTCTCTTATTTTTTCATTGTCCTCAGTTCACAACACCGTACAAGTGTACACACATATTACAATGTGAGGCTCTATAGCCTCTAGTTATCATATAGGTTCTTTGAGTTAATATCACATAGGAATTCTATCCCAAACATAAATACATAGGCACTCTAACCCAAAATCCACACATAATGGTTTTACATTTTATAATTATGGTAGAAATTCCAACCAAAAATCTCTTTTTCCCCTTAGTCTACACCACCCAAGGTAGTGCACCCCCTTCTATGATCTATAGTCCCTTAGGCCCTTTTCATACATAACGTAAAACATTGCTTGGCCACTGATGAGGGGTAGCACTTCGAAACATGCGTGAGTTCTATGATGTATTATTTAAAAATGGGTCCTGCACTGGGTGGTTACAAAAACCATAACTTAAGATGATTTCTTAGGACCTTTGTAGTTGGCATACATAATGTACAACAAAATCTGGCCACTAATGAGGGGTAGTTCCCTGAAATAGGTCTGAGTTTTGCAATGTATTATTATAAAATGGGTCCTTCACTGGGTGGATACAACAATCATAGCTTAAGATGATTTATTAATCCCTTTGTAGTTGACATATAGAATATACAACACTATATGGCCACTGATGAGGGGTAGAACCCCAAAATAGGCGTGAGTTTTGTGATGTATTATTTAAAAATGGTTGATGCACTAGGTGGCTACTACAACCGTAACTTAAAATTATTTCTTAGGCCCTTTGCAGTTGGCATACATAATGTATAAAACTGTTTGGCCACTGATGAGGGGTAGCTACTAGAAAGATGCATGAGTTTTGTGATGCATTATTTAAAAAGGGGTCGTACACTAGGTGGCTAGAACAACCGTAACTTAAGATGATTTATTAGGCCCTTTGTAGTTGGAATACATAATGTACAACACCATATGGCCACTAATGAGGGGTAGTTCCTCGAAATAGGTGTGAGTTTTGTAATGTATTATTATAAAATGGGTCCTTCACTGGGTGGATACAATAGTCGTAGCTTAAGATGATT